>PITA01002754.1:16199-153554 GCA_004023965.1 Spilogale gracilis | reverse complement strand
CTAGGTTTAATTTTTAAAGTAAATAGCACCACCATTTGTTCACATTGGCACCCTGAGAGCCATCCTTGATTCATCCTTTCCCTCACCATTGAAATCTTATCCTTAATAAAATTGTGAAATATACCTCCTGAACATTTCTTGAATCATCTACCATGCTTCATTTTTTGATTTCTACTTTTCCAGTCTTTTTGCCATTCATGCCCTCTGTCTCCCTCCTATAACAGGAAAGCCAGAAATAATTAATGTAGTTTTAGTTATACTAAAATTAAATACAGTACAACTGGAATGTGTCATACATTCTGGACACAGAGCCTTCACATATTCTATTCTCTTTGTAGCACTTTGAGCTTGCCTACAATCCCTTCCCCCTTGGACACACACCTACTCACGTACACACCCTTCACCTGATGAATTTGTTAAGGTTTCTGTGTGGATGTCATTTCCTCCGGGAAGATTTTTATAACATTTAGAGCTGGGCACCTCTCCAGTACTCTCCCTTAGCATCCCATCTTTCCCAAACACTGTTCAGATAGCTTGTCTACTAGCCTGGAATTTCCATCTTCTCTTTGTAACACTGATGCTCACCACATTTCTTGCACCTAGCAAGCACCTGATAAATGTCTGTAAGTACATGAGTAAACGGATGATCCACTGTGCACTAGTTATACCAAATTTAGGAATTCATGAATGTTCTTTCTCAAACAAAATTTAATAAAAACCTGGCCACTGTGAAAATTTTTGGATTAAAGCAATTTAAATGAAGACAAAGGAAATTAGAAACTATATCACATTTACTTCATGTGTTTGTTTATAGTACGTAATATGCAAAGATTTTGTGAAGAATGGAGTTTACACATGAATTCGATAAATCCAACCATGCTTTCATTTCAATCCTTTCATAACATGTCATTCCTAATTTGGCGTAGAGCATATGTGTGCTGTCGAACTGCTGCAAACTACTGGGTGATAAAAGGTTAACTCTACACTTTCATGGGATCCTTTAGCTCAAGCAAGCACACAGACTGTTTACCAGCACCTGAATTTTATCCTCATTTTTCAAACATTCAACACTGCTTACACTTAGCTTTCCAAACAGGATCCTTCTAAAGCCATCCCAGTTGAGCTTTCTTTGCAACTGTGCTTAAGTGTGATCTTTGCACGCATGTGCTAAGTCTAAGTAACTTTTACAGATGAAAAAACTCCAAAGGAAGTAAAAAATGAGGAGTTTACATGAATCCCTCTATGCTGCAACCATAGTCTTTGGATCTTCATATTGCAACATCCTCACCACACAAAAGAAGAGGTTACTGAAGAGTTACATCCTCCTACTGTATTAGGTTTTACTCTGTAAAACAAATCTGCCTCCAGATGTGGACAGAGGAAGTATAAGAAATGACGGTCTACAGGGTTTGGGTGCCTCAATGCATTTTAGCTTAATTTTCTTATCTTACCAATACGTGAATTTAGATCTCAGTCATTATTTTGAAATTTTGTGGAATGAAATTCCTTTATTGTAAACATGAACTTCTTCCTGGGACATAAGAGAAAGTAAAACACATTTTCTTACATCTTTACATATTGAATCAGCAGAACATCAAATTACTTCTCTTCTTAAGCTTAATACATTTCCAAGTCCTGGACCATTTAGTGGAGCTTCTCCTGTCTGGCCTGGTATCAAATTATAGCATGCTCTGTGCTACCATTAAAAACTAATATTTAAAAAGGAAGCTGTGGAACTCAGTTGGTATGTACCATCGTTCTCTTTTCTCCTTTAAAAAATGTCCTGAAATGTTACATCTCCTTAGTCTTCCAGCGCAAGGGAAAAATCAATGCAAAGGAATAGTCTTCATTAATGGATCCCTTGTAGAACATTCTTCTAGGTTTTCTGTAAGCCATTTCAAACTGAAAGAAATTAATTACTCATTTGCAGAACTTAACAAGCCATACTGTAGGTCAGACTCTTTATAAAGCTCGGGGTACCTACATGAGTAAAGGAATTCAAGGTCTTGAAGAGAAAGTAGGCATGTAAAAATTATTTCAACACAATATAATAAATGTTATATTAAGAGTCAACATTTATGGAGGTCTTATCACCTACCAAATGCTATTCTAAATGCACAGAATGGATCAACCCCTTTAATCTGAGCTACGGCCCCATGATGTAGATAGATTCCCCTGTTGGGCTCCCCTGACCCCCTTTGTAAGCGCACTGGACTTTTGATGTGTCCACTCTGCAAGGTATAGTCCTCAGTTATCTGATCAAACACAATCTAGGGGGTGCCATGGGGATATTTTGCAGATATGATTAATGCCTTTAATCAGTTGAGAAGAGAGAGATTATCCAAGATAATGGGCCAGCTTCCCTCAGCTGAAAGGCCTTAAGAGCAGAGCTGAGGCTTCCTGGATGAAGAAGAAATTCTAGCTTTGGACAATAGCTCTATCTTATTCCCCAGAGTTTCAACCTGCCCTTCCTGATGGCCTTGCCTGATGGATTTTGGACTTGCTCACCAGCCCTCGCGATCACATAAGCCAATTCCTTGCAATACGTCTCTTAATATCTATCTCATCCAGACTCTACTTTTCTGGTTGAACCCTGGCTGATACAAAAAGAGGGTAAACAAAGCTAGGGAGGTTAAGTAACTTGTCCAGGGTCATAGGGCCGATGCATGAGGGGAGGCAGATTGAAACTCAGGGAGTTTGAATGCAAAGCCCCTGTGCTGAACAACTGTGCTCATATACCTGCTAGAAATTCCAGTTCAAGGGAGGCTCAGAGGAAGCAATCTTTAATTCTGATTGAAAGGATTGGTGGCAAAGTAGGAAGTCCTCTCATGGGAAGATTTAAGGTAGAGGAAATTCTTGGACTGGATTTTGAGGGGTAAGTTGAACTTTATGAGTGACTACTATGTGAAGGGCACACCAGATGACGAAGCTACCGAAGCCCTGGGGTGATTCAATAGGAGAGACATACACAAATAGGGCAGTTCTTGTCACCACTGAGAATGTTTCCCTCCGGTTTCTCTTCTGTGAAAAGTAGGATTGAATGACCTCTAAAGGTTGCTGTGAGGAATGAATAGGATATGTAAAGCATTTTGCAAGCTGCCTGGCACAGTAGATTTCCTATCAAAGTCACTTCTGTCTCTCCACACCAACTCCTCTCTCTCCTCTAACGTCCCCTCGAAATGCTATATGCTCTGATCCTGATGAGAAACTAGCACTCCTGACAGATACTCCATTCTACTCAACCCCCTCTTCTGTGGAATAGAGCAGAATATACCCACCAAGTGCCAGGAACAATGAAAAGAACAGGCACCATCTCTAACTTCAAATTGTTTACCGTCTGGTCAGAATGGCATAATTTTAAGTGGGCTGTGATATAAGTGGGATATGAAGAGGAAAACAGATGTGGCTAAGAGAGCAAAAACGAAGGGTTTGAGCAAACTACTCAAATTGAGATTGTCAGGGAAGACTTCCTGGAAAAAGGGATATTTCAGTTGGAATCTGAAAAAATGTGTAGGAATAACCTAAATGACTCACGTTCATGTTAGTCAATAGAGTAAGTGTGAAGTCTTGATGTAAGAGCGGGTCTAAAAGACCACTGTCATAGTTTATTGTTAAAAGAGGGCGTGGGGGGCGCCTGGGTGGCTCAGAGGGTTGGACCTCTGCCTTCGGCTCGGGTTGTGATCTCAGGGTCCTGGGATCGAGTACCGCGTCGGGCTCTCTGCTCGGTGGGGAGTCTGCTTCCCCCTCTTTCTCTGCCTGCCTCTGCCTATTTGTGATTTCTCTCTGTCAAATAAATGGATAAAATCTTTAAAAAAAAAAGAGGATGTGGCATAAAGAATTCCTAAAGGACCCCTGGCCCTTCAAAAAATGTCTGTGGACTGGACAAGTTACTGTGACTCAACTCCTGGTGGACACTACTCAGGCAATGAGAAGGACCAGGTATGGAATCTCTGTCTTGTACAAACTAAAAGTCTAAATAAATGTACCTGAACTCAAGTTCATTTCACATCTTCCTTTGCTTCTCCTGAAGCTTAGAATAGGTAGTCACTGGGTATTTCAACCAGACTCCAGTTTCTGCCTAGTTGGCTAGCGTCCCATGATAATTTGATGCCATGTAGCGTGACAACAATAATTTAGCTTCTGTAGTAAAATGGAAGGTAATGATTAGAGTGGGTGGGGAATGTGCAGTGATTCTTTTGTGGTATTATAGAAGCTTTCCATTGATCAATTTTCATTTTGAGTTTTTTCCTTTACAGGACTTCTATTTTTTCTTGTTGTGCAAAAACATTTAATCACTCGCGTAATTTATATGTTCTATGAACTAGAGTTGTACTAGATATCTACCTGAACTCCATCTATGTGTGGTTATCTTGGGACAATATCATGTGTGAACAGTCCTGATAGGACTAAACATACCAGTCCTTCAGAGAAAATAGCAGGAGAAACTCATAATCAGATACCTAAGTTTCATTTTAAAATAGGGCCCAGGCCCCAGGCCTCAGGAAGAGCAAATATTTTAGAAAAAGGATTTTGAAGACTTTAACCACTTAGCAGACTGAGCCTTATCTGAGTAAGTAGGCTTGTGCCCCACTCCATGCATACAGAGGAAGGGAGCTAACATTTCCCAGAGGGTGCTGCCGAGGGAGTCTTAGATTCCATTCTCTCCCTTGGACTGTTGAAGGTTGGTGTGGGGACACTCCTCAGAAGTCCCAGGAGTTTGTGACATTGCATCAGATTGGGGAACATGTAAACACAATGGCCTTAAGTTACTTGTCTAAAGTGAGGAGGAAATCAGAGCTGAAGATAATGTGATGAGAACGTCATTCATCTGCAGCAAAGGGGCCCAGAACCTGCATGCTGAGTGCACATGTCTGTGTTTGGGGTGGAGGGAACATGGAGATGTTCATGCTCTACCATTTCAGCAGAGACAGATGAGGCTCCATCAGGCAGAAGCAAGAGCCTGAGTGTCAAGTCTCTGAGGCAAACACAAGGGAAGAGTGTTTGTTCTGCTGTGTGAGAGGTCATGCTGTCTCCCCTGAGCCTGAACAACTGCAGGATGAAATCCAGCCTGTGATGGGAAAGGTATTTTCTGGTAAGGGGATATCCCTGCTCTGATCATGTCTTGCCACAGAAGATAGGTGGCAGCTAACCCTGCCATTCACCTGGGCCACCCCTACTGTAATGAACTACATGAGGTTCCTGTTTTGTCCGTAGGGGACCATGGGCATGTCAGACACTAGACTGACAGAGCCCCTCTGTTACAAAAACGGTATAATATATGGGAACATAGAGGCAGTAGAAAACAAGTAGACAGGTGCAACATGCTGAAGAAAACAATATTTTTCTAAAATGCACAGACATACACACACACACTTCATAACAGAAGGTGGTTTTCCAAGGGATCCTCATGTGGTTAGAACATCTGTGCATATCACAGGAGAAATTTTCTGGTTCTTCCAAAGACAGGAGAAAAGAAAAAGGAGAAGAAATAGAAGAGGCGAGTAATATTACAAATATTGAATTTTGTGAAACTAGTAATAGGATTGGGTTCACATCTGGATTGATGAAAAGAAGCAAAAAGTAAGTATAGTTGCCATATGGGCACAAAGAAAGTATTTTGAAGAAAACAGTATTTAAAACTAAAACCCAGTGCTCCTTGCAATACGTGCCCTCCTTAATATGCAAACAATGAATCATGGAACACACATCAAAAACTAATGAAGTACTACATGGTGACTAACACAATAAAAAAATACACTAATTCAAAAATAAACACTCTTACATTTCGCAATTTGAGAAAGTAAAAGGCAGAAGATTTTATAAACTACATACTGATCCCTCACTTCTTTTAATCTCCTGAGAAATGCCTTCTATTCCTTGTCACAGGTAATTCAGTAATTCTCTTAATCCCATGAGATATATGTCCTCAATTTACAGAAGAAGAAACTCAGGCTCAGAGCAGTTACAAAACTTGCATGAGGGGGTGGCTGGGTGGCTCAGTAGCATAAGCATCTGACTCTCGATTTCAGCTTGGGTAATATTTAAAAGTATAGGGCAGAAAAATATTATAGAAATAAAAGAAGACATATCCCAATATATTAGAAGGACACACCACGTACCCTGAAAACTTGGCCCACAGAGTAAAATCCCTAGCTCCCTCCTAGTAAAGCAATTAGGTTTAAACCCCCCCCGCCAAAAAATAATAATGAATCCTCAAAGATCCTTCCCATAAAAGGTACACAAACAAGGAAACAGTGAAGATAAAAAAAATCCAGAAATTAAGAATTTTATATCCAGTCAAGATATATTAAGTATCTGTCTAAATAAACAGTTTTAAACATACAAGGACTTGGTGAATCCTGCAATCATGAGCCTTTCTTAATACACTAAATTGTGTGAGACTGATGATTCACAGGACTGTACACCTGAAACATATAATACATTATATGTTAATAAAAAAAATTAAAATAAAACAAAGTGAAAAAATACACTAGAGATTGAGGTTCATTTAGCTAAGAGATTGTAGAATATGAGTGAGAAAAGAAAAATATGTGAACATTTGATAGCATTAGCAATAGATCTAAAACTAAAATCAGAATGAAGATACAAGCAAAAGAATAATATATGTTGTATATTATGTGTTATATACTCTAACAATATTATAGCAATAAAAATGAATGACCTTTAAACACTTGAAAGAAAAAGATTATGGGGCACCTGGGTGGCTCAGTTGGTTGAATGACTGTCTTCGGCTCAGGTCATGATCCCGGAGACCTGGGATCGAGTCCCACATCGGGCTCCCTGCTCGGCGGGAAGCCTGCTTCTTCTTCTCTCACTCGCCCTGCTTGTGTTCCCTCTCTGGCTGTGTTTCTCTCTGTCAAATAAATAAAATATTCAAAAAAATTTAAAAAAAAGGAAAGAAAAAGATTACAATATGGCTCACAAATCATGATCTATGTGATGTACACACGTGACTCATTTAAACAAAGTCTTTCAGAAAGTCTAAAAATAAAGAGAGAAGCTGCCGCCCCTGCCATCTATCACCAAAGCTGAAACTGCCACATCTCTCGCATTGGGGTGAGGGGTGGGAAGATGCGTTGCAGCCCAACCACTGATGGGCTACCTCACCACTGCCTGGAGGGAGAAAGAAGGGCTAACAAAATAAAACACTTTTTTTTTTCAGGGTAAATCAGAGTAAGCACACTGTACACTCCCTCATGCAAGGAGTGCATCTATAAAACCTGGACTAGCAGTGAGTTTAACAGAATTTTTCCTCTAGTACCCTGCAATCTCAACACAACCTCAAATTTAAAAATGGTACCAAGGAGGTGAGTACATCAGCACAAACTGAAAAGACTCGAGGAGAAGCCTTCTGGTTCTGCTTTGAGAAGTGAAAAGGGAGCTTCTCACACAGAGAGAGTATGGAAGAAAACTCCTGTTTTTCTTTCAAGGTCTTTTATTCTCCCTATCCCTTCAGAGTCAGTCATCCCATGGTAACAGCAATAGCCCTGGGGACCTGTGGACCCTACATCTCCGAAGTAACGTAACTTTCCCCTGTAAGTTATCATTCCAAGAGGATCAGGCAAATCCACTGCTGTTTTCTCCCCTGTGCCTTCCTGCTGCTTGGCCCTACGTAGGAGTAGGATTAAGAGAGGTGCATATCAGCCATGAAACTAAAATCTCAGCTCTTTGTCTGGAAGACCAAAAGAGGGAGCCTCGGGGAACCAGAAAGTACCAGAGAAATAGTCGAGAGGGAGAGCTGGGATCACTCCAGAACTGTGCCTCTGTGGATCTGATATTAAATAGCACAGCAGTATGCTGAGTCCTGCACACCCGTCCCTCACTAACAATGAGTGGTGCCCATGAGGGACAGAGAGAACACTAACGTCACAATCCACAGAAGCCTGGTTATAAAATGCAGCCTAAACTAAACAAAGTGGATTGCCTGGAAAAAAATAAATAAATAAATAAAAAATAAAGAATTATCCATAGGATTTAAATGAAGCCCAGAAACTTATAACATAATAGTCAAGATATGCAGGATACAATCCAAAATTACTCATCATAAGATAATCAGGAAAGTCTCAACTTATCTGATAAAAGACATCAAGAGACACCAACACTGAGAGAACACAGATGTTGGTATTATTTAGCAAGGACTTTAAATGAGCTTTTATAAAAATCTTCAAAGAAGTAACAAAATAAATGGAAATAGCAAAAAGTTCCAGCAAAGATATAGAAGATACAAATAAGAACCAAAACAAATTTTAACCAAAAAATATAATAACGAAAATTAAAAACTTACTGGATAGAATGGAGATGATAGGGAAAAGAGTAATAAACTTGAAGATAGATCAATGGAAATTACCCAGTCTAGATAACACAGAGAACAAAAGAATGGGACAGGGGTGGGAATGAAGAAAGTCCTAGGAAGCTTTGGGAAAATACCAAAACACTTAACATTTGTAGTACTGGAGTTCTACAGTGAATAATGACTTACTTCATTATTTCTTTTATTTTTCTGTACTGTGTTCCTTCTCTTCTCCTTCTGGAACTCCAGTACTACAAATGTTAAGTTTCAAAAAACTTGGTTTTTTGAAGGATATAAACACAAAGATTCAGGAAGCTGAATGAATCCTAAATAGGATAAACCACACACATATAATAAAATAATAATAAAAATGCTCACACATATCATAATCATATCAATTAAAATTAAGGAAAAAGAAAATGTCTTAAAAACAGCTAAAGAAAAATGATGTATTACTGATAGGACAAAAATTTGAAAAACTATGATTTCTCATAAGAAACCACTGAGTACAAAAGATTTGGAATAATATTTTTGAAGTGTTTAAAGAACAGAAATACCAACCCAGAATTCTATATCCAGCAAAAAATACCCTTCAGAAACTAAGGTGAAATAAAGTGAAGTAAACTGTGAATTCATTACCAACAGTTTTGTTTTAAAAGAATTACAAAAGAAACTTCTTCAGATAAAAGAGATATTATACCAGAACATCAGTAATAAAGGAAACAGAACAAAATGGTAAATATACAGGTAAACATAGGTGACTATTCTTTTCTTCCAGGGATTGTTAAAATAGTTTTGAATGATGACAGCAGAAATTATAAGTGCCTCATAGAGTTTTCAATGTATGTAAATATAATACATAAGAAAATTTAAAACAAAATGAAGAGGGTACAGGGAACCTACATACGGATGTCAAATGTCTACATTCCATTGAAGTAATAAAAAGTGATTCTAAGCAGACTGTGAAAAGTTAAATATGTATATTACATTTTCTACAACAACCACTAGAAAATTATACAAAGAAATACAGTAAAAATATTGATACGTTTTTAAATGGAGTACTAAAAATATCAAAGTAGTTCAGAAAAAAAGAGCAACAAAAAATAAAGAACAAAAACAGAAAATAAATATTGCAAAAGTAGTCATAGATCCAAGTCAATAATTTCATTAAATGTAAATGTCAAAACTTAGGGGCACCTGGCTCGCTGGGTCAGTAAAGCATGGGAGTCTTAACCTCAGGGGTTTTTTGTTGTTGTTGTTGTTTTGTTTTGTTTTTGGTTTTTTGGTTTTTTACCTCAGGGTCCAACGTTGAATGTAGAGATTAGTTAAAAGTAAGATCTTTAAAAGAAAACATACCACTTAAAACACAGATTGCCATAATGACCACATGCTCTAGAGAAACTCACTTCACATATAGTGATATAGATAGGATAAAGGTTAAATAACCAATAAAGTTAACCAATAAATAACCAATAAAGCAAACACAACCCAAAGAAAACTGGATTGGATATGCAAGTATCAGACAAAGTAGTCTTCAGAGCAAAAACAATTACCAAGAATAAAGAGAGACCTTATAATTGATAAAAGGGTCAATTTATCAAGATGACATAAAATGCTAAATATTTATGTAGCTAACAACAGAGCTTTCCAAAAGAAATGAAACAAAATGCTTAAAGAACTTCAAGAGAAACAGAAAAATGCACACATTATGTAGGAGACTTCAAAACTCCTCTTTCAGTGCTTGATGGAACTAGTAGGCAGAAAATCAAAAAGGATATAGTAAAAAAAAACCACCCTCTAACTAGAGCTATTTGATATTTAAAAAAATATTTAAAGAAATATTTAAGGCCCCCCAATAACAGCAGAATACACATTCTTTCTAAGTGCACATGCAACTTTTACCAAGATGATGTAATGGGTCAAGAACAAACCTTAACAAGTAAAAAAGAATTTAAATCATAGAAAGTATATTATATGACTTTAATGATTCAAACTAGAAATCAGTAATGGAAAGATAGATGGAAAATTTTCAAATACATGGAAATAAAACAACACTTCTAAACAATCTCTGGGTCAAAAGATCCCAAGAGAAATCTGAAAATATTTTGAAGTGAACGATAATTAAAATACACATGTCAGAATTTGTGAGATGCAATTAATCAATGCCTAGAGGAAGATTTATCACCTTCACATCAGAAAACCTAACCAGTATATGTGGACCGCTGTTTGAAATGCTTCCATAAAGTTTCACAGTTCTTTAGTAAAAGAGGTGAAAGGAGTCCTTCCCTGCCCCAGATAGTTACCTACTTACCAAATATTTTCCTGTGCTTTCTTATTTTGCCATCATAACAAACCTGAAATGTAAATATTCTCATTTTATTCATTTTACAAATGAGGAAACTGAGGCTCAGGGAGGTTAACCTCCTCCCAAATTACAGGAATCCATTGTTAGGGCGTTTTAGCTGCCCAAATAAATAATCAATGTGTCCATGGAGAGATAGGTGGACACACGAAGTAACAAATAGAAAGATGACTGGCAAAGTGATTTTTAAAAACTCTCATCGAGCCATCATTCAAATACACCATATATAAAATCCATGGAAAAAAATCACAGTCCTCCCGTATACAGGTGTTTCCAAAACCTAGCACATCATAACTCTTATCTACAATGCTTATTGGAGCCACATATGCCCAGCTTCCTTCTTAGAAGAGCCTCAGTTCACGGATCTATGGAGGGAAATGGGCCTCTGCCAAGCTACCCAGTGACATCAATGCCCAGGAAAATTGTGGAACGGCTATAACATACCATATTTGCAATAAAGATGAAGCAATGTATGAGGGCGATTTTTGCAGCTCGTAACAATGCAGAAAACTGCACCAAACCTTATACAGCAGAAATGCAGAAATTATGTCATATGATCAAGGTAGGGGTGCCTCTTACAAACGGGGTGCCGATCATCAGAGGAACTGTGCTATGTCTGTGAGGGTGTGAGTCACTGCTAAGATGGTGAATCAGCTGTGGGAAGGGAGAGGTCAGGGTAAGGTCACCTCTTTGGGTTTTAGATTCTATTATTTCATTCAACAAATATTTCTGGAACGGTAATAATTTAAATTTTCCTGAGGCATGTACTTGGATATTTTTTGGTGGTCATACAGAGTGAGAGCATTGCTCCCAGAAGTAACCCGATCAACCATCTAGAATGTGCCTTTGTTCACTCTTTATTACTTACATCACGAATTTGGTGAATAAGACTAGTTTTGTGCCATGATAGGATTCCCTCCCCAAAAATTCTATCATCAAAGTTAAAATGTGGTTCACTTACACTGTGAGAAGATGAGCAAAAATCTCCATGAAGTGATTTGGAAACGAACACAAAAAAATGTTTGTACTGGTTTCCATATTATTTATTTCCAAATCACAAATTTCCTTATTTGCCAAAAGTCATGGGTTCAGAAGGTCTAAAGAATATTATTTCATTACACTTGTTATTACACCTAAGATGACACATATAAATAGACACACATAAAAATGTCACCCAGAATTTGAGGGAAAAGCCATGATTATTTAGGACATATATTTTTTAAAAACTTAATTATTAAAACTGCATTAACTTTACTAGTTTTACTTGATTATTTCCCACTTTGAATATAATGGTCCAGCTTCATTCAGTCTGGGAGTATAATAAGCATTGTGTTCAACGAGGAAATTTGCTTTGATCTAATAGGAAGAGCTAATACCCAGCATCAAGAGATAATGAGTAACTGCATTACATTATGCTCTTCAATGATGTTCTGACAATGGCAGGGGTCATTCTTCACTCATTTATTAATGATTCAATTCCTGCAACACAGAATATAACCCTGAGATGTTCATTAACTAATCCAACAAGGAGTCATAGATTTAGAGCTGATTCTCTGCTTTCATATACTAGGGGAGAAAAGGAGAACAAACTGCATTATTACATCTAGAAATTTGTTAGTGGCATTCTTTATCTCAGGACAGTAAACACTTTTATGAATTCCAAAGCTTTTCTTTTTGATCTGATGAAATACACTGTTAATTAATCATATCTTTCTTTCCAATGCTTACTCTGGGAAGTCACTAGTAATCCAAGAAAATTGTCAGGGAAGAATGCCATTTGCCAAACCAAATAACTTTGCAGATAAAAAGTGTGAGGAGGAGGAGTCATGATATAGAGAAAGGACAAAAGAGAAAAAATACCACTATATAACTACTAGAATGTTTAAAATTAAAAAGGCTAAAACTACTAATATTGGCAAAAATGTGAAGCAATTGGAACTCTGATTCATTGACAGTAGAATATAAATTAGTTCTACCACTTTGGAAAACTAGCAATGGACACTAAACATACATTTATCCCATGTCCAAATATTCCACTCGTAGGTATATACCGAAGAGAAATGATCACATATGCTTATAAAAAAAGAAAAGACTTTATTCATGGGGCACCTGGGTGGCTCAGTCACTTAAGCATCACTCAGCCTTGAGCTCAAGTCATGATCCCAGGGTCCTGGGATAGAGTCCTGCTTTGGGCTCCCTGCTCATCAGGGAGTCTGCTTCTCCCTCTCCCTCTGCCCTTACCCCCCACTCATGCTCTCGCTGTCTCACTTGTTCTTGCTTTCTCTATCTTAAATAAATAAGTAAATAAACAAATAAATAATTTTTAAGAAAAGAACAACTTTGTTCCTAATAGCCAAATATAATGAATGAAGAATCGATGAGTTGCAGTAGGTTCACATGGTAGAATACTACACACCCTACAAGGTTCTAAGAAATTACTGATGCATGCAACAACATAGAAGAAATCTCACATGATTACATACCATGGGATTCCATTTACATGAAGTTCAGGGGACTTTCTGGAATGATGATAATTTTCTAAATCTTGATCTGGGTGGTGCTTACATTGGTATTTATATATGTAAAAATTCACCAAGCTCTACTCTTAGTATTAGTGTACTTCGTGTTATTCCTCAATAGAAAATAAAATGATAACATAAAATAACATAACATAAAACAGAGAAGAGTAAGATGTGTTCAGGGATTGAACATTACTCATAGGAGGTTTAAAAACGTAAAAATTTTTTCTTCCTTGTGGTTCCCTTCGTTGGTTTTTGTTGCTCACTCCTGTAGCTCTAAGTAGCTCTGTATTAAGGGACTCACACCACTTTCTTAGAAAAGGAGTTTCCTGTCCTAACAGAACTAATTTGGGACCAGAGGAAAGAGATTAGAGAAAGTAAATGAATCAGCCTCTTGAGGTACAAAAGTAGCCCAACCTAGAAGATAAAGGAAGAATATCACTTAGGCCAAGATCAACACTGATTTTTATTAAGGTGTCCCTGGAGGAAATCTATTTGAGCCTGTCTCAGGGACCTGGTGTGGTAGTTTTAACCACAAAGAGCAGCTGGTAAGGATTTGGGGATTTAAGTTTCTGGTAATCTCTCTCTCTCTCTTTTTTTTAATCAAAAATAGAACTAACAGAATTATTCTTCTCAAGACTTTGTTTGGAGTTTTGGTTGGGGAAGGGAAGTTGGCTGCAAGGAACACAAGCTAGGTTAAGTGAAAAGGACGATTATTGAACAAATGACAAGGAATCATACAGAATCTAAACAGGAAGTACAACAGGACACCAAAGGAAAGGGAATAGAAAACTAACCAAAAACTGAAACAGAGATGCCTTCTCTGCTCCCTTCTCTGTCTTGCTTCTCTTTGTATGCCTGTGACTCCCACCACAGGGCTGTCTTGTCTACATACAAGTCTATTTGCTCAACATGACCATGCTTAAATGAGTAACTTAACATGGTCACTGCAAACCCTGAATAGGTTCTCCACATCTAAACAGTTTACTTGGCCACTTTAGGTCCAATTAGTTATGGACCATGAAACTTTTTTAAGCGTTCAGGATCTGTCTGTTGGGTTAATTCTCAGGGGGTTCTGTATCAAGATGTTGGATTAAACGCAGGATTAAATTTCACAGAAACATACAAACACTATTAAAACAAATATCTGCTTATCTACACTTCATAAGTATACACACAGACAAAAATCTAAACATAAATGTTTACAGTAGCTTTATTCATGAGTGCCAAAAACTGTAAGGAAACAAAATGTCCTTCAGTAGGTGGACAGAAAACAACTGTGGTTCCTCATACAACAGAATACTATTCAGTGATAAAGATAATTATCTAAGAATGAGTGGATCAAGTTACCCCAGAATATGGATGAATCTTGAACACATATTTTTTTTCTGTTTAAGCAAGTTTCATGCATGGAGCCCAACACAGGGCTTGAACCCACAATCCTGAGATTGAGACCTGAGCTGAGATCATGAGTCAGATGTTTAACTGAGGAGCCATCCAGGTGTCCCTTGAACACATACTATTAAGTGAAAGAAGCCAGTCTAAGAGGGCTACACACTGTGTAATTCCATTTACATGACATTTTGGGAAACTGTAGAGACAGTAAACAGATCAGTGGTTGCCAGGAACTTGGATGGAAGAAAAGGTTGAAGCCAGCCTTGCTCAGCGGGGAGCCTGCTTCTCCCTCTGCCTGCTCAGCCTGCCGCTCCCCCTGCTTGTGTTTGCTCTCTCTCTTTCTCTGACAAATAAATTTTTTAAAAATCTTAAAAATAAAAAAAGTAGGTTGAAGCCAGGATAAAGATTGAAGCTTTTTAGAATGGTGAAAATATTGTGTGACACTACAATGGTGGATACATGACTATGAATTTGTCAAAACCTATAGAACTTCACAGCACTAAGAGTGAACCATCATGTACATAAATTAAAAAAAATCATTTAGGAGGTCTGAGGTCTCAGGAATGGAGTACAGATTGTGGCGAAGAAATTCAATCTATTATAACTATGAAATCTCCTCTTTGAAGGGAATGGGTAAGCAGCTTCAGAAATGAGTGGAGGGGAACCTGGGTGACTCAGTCAGCTGAGTGTCCAACACTTGGTTTCAGCTCAGGTCATAATTTCATGGTCATGGCATTGAGCCCACATAGAGCCCTGCACTCAGTGTGGAGTCTGCTTGAGATTCTCTCTCTCCTTCTCTGCACTCCCCCCTCAAATACATAAATAAAATTACAAAAAAGAAAAGAAAAGAAAAGAAATGAGTGAAGTGCATAAGGTCAAAATCAAAGGGAACTGTACATATATGTGACACTCTGGTTGATAAAGTTATTTCCCAGAGAACACAGGTTAGTAACCCTGAAACCACTATACACATATCCTGGATTTGTACATTAAGTAAATGGATGGTGGATGGCAGGACAAGAGGAGACTAGAATAATGCATGTAGCAATGGACTAAAGTTGGAGTCATCCAATATGAGCTCCTCTTTAGCTTAATACAGATCGAAATGGATACGTACAGAACTTTATAGATATGTGCACACACATAGCTATATACGCACATATATATCCTTGCTCTGCCAGCTGGGAGGGCCTAGGAATAACAAACCCCAGTAACAACAAGCACATCTAGCAAGCCCGATCTAGTACCATTCTCCAATAAAAGACTCTAGGGATCCCTGCAGAAATGGCTGATTCTAAGACTAAGACAGAAAGTATATAGGATGGGCCTGGAGAATCTTGTGCCAAAAAATAAGTAAATTTTCAAAAAAAAAAAAAAAAAAGCAAAAAATGTCAAAGAGATACAGGAGTCAACTGAAAGAGCTCCCAGTAGCCAAAGCTGTTGCACTTTGCGCAACAAAATAAGTAACACAGGATTGGATTATCACCCAAAGTATACGGTAAATATTCATGAGGCCATATTGATATAAATAAATGACTGCATTAATTAATTGATTAATTAGGGAAGAATAGACAAAATTTTCTATGGGAAAGAATTCTAAATAATTCATGCAGTCATTCCCCACTGCAGCATGTTCACATGGTGTAACTCCCCACTTCTGTTTTTCCTTTTTTTTTAAAGATTTTAATTATTTGAGAGAGAGAGGACATGAGCAGGAGAGGGGCAGAGGGAGAGGGAGACAGAGAATTCCAAGCAGACTCCACACTGAGCACCACGTGCAGAGATGGACATGGGGCTCGATCCCACAATCCATGAGATCACAACATGAACTGAAACCAAGAGTCCGCTACTCAGCCAACTGTGCCACAGGCGTCCCTCATAACTCCCCACTTCTGAAGTGTTTGCTGAGGGCTGTGACTTCTTTCCCAAGAGGACACCACGCACAGTGGAAAACAGTAATTTTACAGAGAGGAAATCCCAGAGGTGCTAGCTCACCCAGGAGATCAAGGTCAACATCAATATGGACATAGCCATCTTGACCGTGTGTACCCCTAGATCTGATGTGATGAGAATGTCACCTCTATCTTTGTGGTCTTCCTTCTAAAAACCCAGAACCCCATCTAGTTAGGAGACAAGCACATGCAAAACGCAGTTGAAGGAAATTCTCTAAAAATATCTGACTAGGACTCTTTAAAAGTGTCAATGTCCTCAAAAACAAAAAATGTCTGGGGAGTTGTCACAGCCAAGAGAAGCCTAAGGAGACATGACTGGATATAATATGGTATTTTGGATGGGATCCTGAAATAGAAAAAGGACATGGGTAAAATGTAAGGAAATCCAAATAAAATATGGATTTTTAACTAACAATATATCAATATTATTTCATCAGTTTTAGCAAATGCACCAAACTAATATGAAATAGTAGCAATAGGGGAACCTAAGGATAGGGTACATGGAACTCTCTGGATTATCTTTGGAATTGTTTTCCTAAATGTAAAACTATAATAAAACAAAAATCTTGTGAAGAAAAAACACATAGAGCAAGACAAGTAAATCTGCTATGTGAAACATGGAGAAGAAATCCATAATAGCACACAGTAGCTAAAGATGGGCGTCCGGAGCGATGCCCAGAAACTGGCCATATGAGCCCAAGAAAATACACTTACAAAAAAACAGCAGTGGAGCCAGTGAGATCCCCGGACCCAAGCACAGGCAAGTGTGAAAATACACCCATGAGGAGACCCTCATATCTTAAGGCATGAGGTCCGAGATGAAGTCACAGTCAGAGGTGACAAAGCTCGTGAAGAAGGTCATGACCATGACACACAGTAGCCAGAATCAAGCAGTGCGGGAATTCACATTTTAGGAGTTACCGATGATGGAACGATATAAAAGAGACTCCAATAGTGTATGTTTAAAAGTGTTCTAAGGAAGGAAGGTCAGCTGCAAACCAAATACAGGGGTTATGAAATAAATGTAGTGTATTAAGAAAGAATGAGAAATCTTGGATGTGGGAAATATGGTTACTGAAGAAAAAAGAATCCCCCTCCCAAATGTTTTCTTTGACGGTTCTTAACTCTACAGCATAATCACCTTCAGGCTTCACAAAATACTGATGTCCATGTCCTGACCCACACCCATTAAACTCGAAACTCTGGGGACAGGACTAGGCATTGACGTCTTTTTAATCTGCAGGATGATTCTGAGATGTAGCCATTTCTGTGAAGTACTTGGTTAGAGAAATTACTAGAAACAGCTGAAGAGAGAAATAACTAATAATAATAAAGAGAACAATGACAAAAACCCAAGCAGACATAGCTCGAAACAGAGAAGCAGAATAAGCTGGAGAGAATGAAAGGATAAGCATAGAAGAGGAGCTGAGGAACAGGAAGGATACAGTGAGACAAGTTTGGCATTTATTTTGTGAATGTCCCAGAAGGAGAAAAGAGGGAAAATAGTGGAGAAGAAATAGGCAAAGAGAAAGTCCTTAAAGAAGAAGTATATGAAAAGCCCTTTTGGATGAGTAGATAAACAAGACACAGCACAGGGAAATGGAAAGAAAATGCCAAAAGTAGATGTGGGTGGAGGGCAAGGAGGCATCACTAGTGCTGTTGCATCTGTTACAAGAAAAAGGTTAAACGCCTGTTCTGGGTACAGCTGTGCTCACATACAAGGTCACTTAGAGCGCAGGGCTGGCAGGTGGCACGATGAACAAGGCACAGTGAAAGAACTCCAGGGAAAGGGGACCGCCACCTGCTCGTATGGCTGGGGTAGTCCGCAGGGAGAGCTCCTACCGCAGGGCTCCTCGTCTCTGTCCATTTTGTCTCCTGACCTCACAGTTCTATTCAGAGTTTACTTCCCAGTGCCTTACGGACGGAGGTGACCTTGAGACTTTCTCTGGCCACTAGAATTCACTGGACTGTTCTAAGGAAGGAAGGTCAGCTGCAAACCAAATACAGGGGTTTGTGCCAGTTCTAAGCCTAGGCCTCCAGAAGCTGGGAGTCTCTTTGGCCCTGGTGCCTTCTCTTTGATAACGGGCCCAGGCTAGCACGCTGGAGGAGAGGAGGTATGGGGAGCAGAGCCGAGCCGCCCAGCCAAGACCGTGAGTGACCCCAGCACAGTTGACCACCCTGGATGCGTGGCAGTGATTACTCCCGCAGGCCGCTCGGATGCCTCTGCTAACAGCTCCGCATAGTCCAAGCGGGACAGAGGACAAGCCCCGTTATCAGCAGCAAACAACTCCAAATTCTCAAAGCTTTCTCCTGTGCCATATTAAACGGGTCTCATTGGCTGTCCCAAGCCCCAGCTGGCTCTGTCTGGTGACCGTGTTGGTGGCAAAAGCTGGGACGGTGGTGGCAGCTGAAATCTCTTGCCCTTAGATAGCTGTCAGCTCAAAACTATAAACAGTAAATATTGTGAAGTCTATCTTAAAAGGCAGCCCAAGGGAGCAGCAGAAATTGGATACCTCACCGAAATGACCTTTAAGTAAAGGTTGGCTGCGATAGCCTTGGGGATAGATTCAAACGGTGGCTGAAGACAGAATTGTCAGCTGGGATGGACTGCCAGCCCGGGCTTCCTGGGGCTCTTCTGCTCAGAGGCACAGTTCCGAGTTCATCTCGCTGTTCGCAGAACCTCGGAAAACCCACAGGATTTGAAAATGTCCCGGTAAAGCCTGTACTTGCGGTAGCATTGACCAGACTTGGAAAGATCATGGACCAAGTGGAGAGCTGACTCTTTTCTCGAAGCTTCCGTGCATTGCACCAGCGAGCCGCTCGCCCCTCTGGGAGGCCCGCGGGCGGAGCGGTGCTGAAAGCGAGCTCGGTGCCCCGACCGCTGGGGTAGTCCCCGGCGGGGTCCGGGGTCCCGGGGTGAGCGCCCGCAGCCTCGCCCAGAGGGACGGCCGCTGCGCTTGCTTCCCGGGGACTGCACCGACCCGAAGGGGCGCCTGCGGGCGGAGCCAGCCGCGGTGTGCCCGGAGACGAGTTTTCCGTAAACGCGGCTCACCCTGCAGGCCCCTGGGGGCCGGCTGCCCGGCGGGCGGACATTCCTAGAAACGGTGCGGACGCGGCTCCCTCCAGGCCCCGCCCCGGCTGCCGGGCAGAGCAACCGCAGACCCTTGTTTTCCTTCTCCCCGGAGTGACCCTAAGCCCGCTCGGGAGCAAGCTCACCCCAGCCACCACCCCCGTTCCCGCCGCCGCACCCCCGCGCCCAGTCCGGGCGGGCCCCAGGGGCACCTGTCACCGCGCCCGCGTGGGCCTCAGACGGCGCCGCCGTCAGACATCCTGCTTCCCTCTCCAGGAGCTCGGCTGCCTCTGCTCTCAGGCAGCCGCTTATCTCGGACCCTGCGGGGGGGGGGGGTGGCCTTGCCCCGCCGAAGCGGTGCCCAGGCTTGTGCTCAGCACCCACCTGCCTGGGCACTTTCGGGGTAGGTTAACGGGAAATCAGCCAACAGTTCCTATGGGAGACTGTCCCCTTTCTCGTGAAAATGCTCAAGATCACACACAGAATATTCCCATTTTGCTGTCCCATTGACAGTCTGCGGATGCTGTCCTCTGGGCCTGGGCACTGGGACTTCCCCACGGAGGGACAGGGTCTCGAGCCTGCGCAGATGTGAAGTTGACTCCTCCCTCGGAGCTGTTCAGCCCTTCAGGCCTCGTTGTCTTATCTGTGAGGTGCGACTGTTAACAGCTCTTGTTTTCAGAGTACCTGCTTTTCCTTTTAAAAAACATAACCTATGTGCACAGAGTAAATCATCAATGTTAGTTAGCTTTGATGGTAATTATTTCTTCTATAACTACTATGGCAGCCATTACAATCTCTCTTTTGAGTTAGCTCTTAATTGGTGAGCTGCGCGAAATCATTTCGGAGGTAAAGTGTTTTATAAGCAAAGCCTTTTGGTTTTCATATTTTTCTGACAAAATACAAGAGAAACTGACAAAGACAAACTGACCAATCAAAGCAAAGATATTCAGTAACAGAAAAATAAAGGCAGCATGATAATTTTAATGTCAAATAGGGCATAGATATTAAGGAAAGAGTCATGTTTAGAGTTCATTAAAGACAACATCTAAATTGAAGTGTAGCAATGATTACCAAACTGCTAACAGTTTGATGTTCCTCATTTTGTAAACATTTTCTTAAAAATGACTCTCAAATTTGTACCAAATTTCTGCCTCACAAGCCAGAGTGTGCTTATGTGCCCAACATAAAGCAAAAAACTGTTAGAACTATAAGGAAGTTAAAAAAATTAAGCTTTCATATATTTGACTAGAAATAGGTATAAGAAAATATTTAACAACACAGGAAGATAGACATGATATGGTACCTAGGAAGAAAGAACACAAACAGTTTCTAATGTAAGGGTATGTCCTGAGGTCAAATAAGTTTGAAAAACACTTGGACCAGTTCTCCTTAGAGATTCCCCTTTAAAATATTAATTAGCATATTAAATAAAGGCTCTGAGAAATCCAAGGGCTGAGTTTAACTCTTAAACTTAGTTTTTCTGCTACTTTTATTTGAGCATGGAATACTCTTTTTCACAACGCCCATGTTTCTATCAAACAATTTAATAGACAGGGCGCCTGGGTGGCTCAGTTGGTTGGGCGACTGCCTTCAGCTCAGGTCATGATCCCGGAGACCCGGGATGGAGTCCCACATCGGGGTCCCTGCTCGGCGGGAAGCCTGCTTCTCCCTCTCTCACTCCCCCTGCTTGTGTTCCCTCTCTGGCTGTGTTTCTCTCTGTCAAATAAATAAAATCTTAAAAAAAAAAACAATTTAATAGACACATTTTGGGATATGCTAACCTAAAAGCATTCCCATTAAAATCAGATAAACAAAAAGGAAGGCTAATATGAGCCATATAATATATATTATATAACTATGTAAATACTATATAAAAGGCTACTGGAAAGGAAATACCAAGTATTTTCACAGATGACATTTTTATTTTTAGATTACTAAAGACAATCATTGAAAAAAAATAGAGCTACTGTCATATCTTAGCATCTATAAAAGATAAATACATTAAAAACCAACATTTCATATATAATATCTATAACACCTTAGAAAATAACATGAAAAAATATTTTATTCACAGTAATGAAAGACTTAACTACCTAAAAATGGCTTTGGAAGACTTTGCCTGACCTGCTTTTTCCCCTGTCCCCCAGTCACCTTCCATCATCTCTCCAACAGAATTCATCTGTCTGGACCGCAGTCATCTATCTGCTTGTCGCTTTCCCCCACCACACACACATACCGCTGCCCCTCCTGAGGAGGGGGTATGTTTACTAATTTTAGTATGACCAATACATGACACTGTGGCTGGCTAAGAGGCGCTCAACAGGTGTTAATCTATTAATTAACCAACTACTTGAGCCTCACCAGAATGTAAATATCCACCTCTTGCAGGTCAAATTCTTGTCTTTTTATCTGTTACCTATCTATACTGCTCAAATTTTTACACTTAACAGTCCCTTCCTTTAGGGGCGCCTGGGTGCTCAGTTGGTTAAGTGTCTGCCTTTGGCTCAGGTCATGATTACAGGGTCCTGGGATTGAGCCCCACGTTGGGCTCCCTGCTCAGCAGAGTCTGCTTCTCCCTCTCCCTCTCGCTCTGCCCCTCCTCATGCTTGCACACGCTCTCTCCCTCTCAAATAAATAAATAAAATCCTAAAAAAATAAAGTCTCCTTCTTTAAAGCCATGAAGACTTGGATTTTAGATTGAATGGAAATTACTGCCTAATTCTTGAAAATTAGGGACTTTAAAAAATCAGTTAAGGAATTAGCAGTATGGATATATCTGTTACGATGAGAATTCCTCAAAATGGTATGCCGCACAGTGGAGCAGGGCTCATCCAATTTGCCTGGAAATGCCCAGGTGCTGGACCCCCCCCTCCCAGGTCTCCAGGTCAACCCCCCAGTTCAGTTTCCATCAGGCCCTGGTTCTTTCATGGCTCATACTAGGGCCATTGGCATTTCTCAGTCTCCCCGAAAGCAGCTGGCATCTGGGTTCAGGTTGCTGATGTCTGAGCCACCATCATTCTGCTTTAAAGAGAAAGCAGCAGGGCAATCAGGGTGCCCCTTCTGAAGCAGAGCCCCAAGGGCTGGACCCCAAACACATGATGATGGGGACCTCTGCCCAAGTCCCAGCCTGCCCATGGGACCCTGCCTGGTGTCTGCCGTAGGCTTCAGCTCGACAGGCACAAACAATCAGGGCACCTGTGTCTTCTGGTTGCTGATGGAGTGGGACTGTGGAAATAAGTTCATTTTAATTCAGCCAAATTGCTTACGACATTAGATGATAACCACTTCCTCAAAAATTAAACTTACCTTGGACGTATATTGAACTCAAAGGGCTTGTCTTGTTTGGTTTGGTTTGGGTAGGTATTTTTTTTGAAGATTTTATTTATTTACTTGGTAGAAAGACACAGGGAGAAAGGGAATCCAAGCACAGGGAATGGGAGAGGGAGGAGCAGGTTTCTCACTGAGAGGGAAGCCCAATGCAGGACTTGATCCTGGGACTCCGGGATCACGACCTGAGCCAAAGGCAGACACCTAATGTCTGAGCCACCCAGGCACCCTTTGTTTGAGTAGGTATTTTGCACTAACTTGGTCCTTTTATCTGACAGTTTAAAAAGGGATTGAAAAGTGATGGAAACCATCTTGTTCCCATTTCATAGAAGGGACAGTAGACTCACTCCAGGCACTGAGTTCAAACATGAATCACTGGTAACTGAGCTACATGCCTCCCATTGTGCATGCTATATTCTCTCTTGTAATTTGTTCCACAAGGTACAATGAACATTGAGGTGGAGTCTTCCTTAATAGATCAGTGAGTAGAAAATATTAAGAAATTTTCTTTTTCCCAAAGGTCATGTCTTCCGTTCTTACCATGAGCATTAACTCCTGATCAGTATCCAGTTAAAAGCAAAAAAAAAAAAAAGAAAAAAAAGAAAAAGCTTTTTTGAAATGCTATGTTGTTTTTTTTGTGAGATAATTCACCCACAGGCAGTCATTTATTAAGCACCATGTTTAGGGAGCTAATGAGTTCATTTTGACTATAAGTGATTTGAGAGCCAGATTACTTATTTGCATGAATTCTGTGCTACTCTGATCATAGCATCTGTGATCTATGATACTTAGATCATAGATCCTAGCAGCTACTTTATGTGTGAAGGGCCCCGTTTTGACCAAATGGTTCACAATTTTTACATATTACCTCTCACTTGCCTGTTATTCAAATTACACAATTAATTCCTTGAGAATATTGTAGGTGCCAAACAATAGCTTGTGGAATGAATGAAAGATATTAGAAGTTCAGGGAGATCAGAGTTTGCAGTTATAGGGCTAAACGTGGCAAAAACACACAACTGAAAGAAAATGAAGGCTGAGTTAGATGCTCCCAACCTTAGATCAGACACGTTTCCCTAGCTCGGGCACCCAGAGAGGCTTGTCAGTGAGATACTCAGAGAAGAAGGCCAAGTTCTTTGCCATCTCGGAGCCGTGAGTCAATGCAGACCCCCGAGGGCCTTTGTCAACTCTCCCCTTACTCACTTCCTGGACACCAGAGTTGACCCAGGGGCTACTAGAAAACAGCCCCTGAGACCAGTTAAAATTGATTTAAAAATTTTCAGGCCAAAGGAACCTTGAATAGAGTTTGGTTTCATTCTGCCTTATATTGGGTGTCTTGGAAAGAACCAGGAGATAATACTATTTCTGGAAAGCCAGGATTTAGCACAATTTTTTTTTTTATTTTTGTTTTTGTTTTTGTTTTTTTCAGACAAGTAATTATCAAAGGAGCATAGCCTTTTTATTGTTGTAAATCCAATGAACCAGATGTCCGTAACATGACCTCTGGAGGCCCCGCAGCTGAAGCTCAGGGTAGCAAATCCCAGTGAATCCCCCATTGTCATAAGCTGTGCCTGTCCCTCCGTCCCTCTCCCACTTCCTGGCCCTTCACCCTCTCACACACATGCACACTCTCAAAACGGTTTCTTACATAGTCCCTGCCACTGAACAGGACGCTTGCCCAAACTAAGAAACCAGGATCTTGTCTTGCATTCTTTCCTGGCGAAGAAGTACCAAACCTTTTTTAGGAAGGCAGAGTGTGTATCGTGTCCAGACATCCATACTAGTCTCCACAGATAGATACCAGGCACTTGCTACCGTGCGCCTTGCCAGAACTCTCTACTATGTGCTCCCTCTTTGTTTTTTTCCTTTTTGGAGCTGTGTTTGATGAAAATGTTTGCATAATCTCTTAACATTACTGCCAAACAAATACTTGAGACATAATTAAAGATTCTTGAAATTATCTACCTCGTATATAAAATACATATGGACATAAACACACACATACGTATATCTTAAAATTATACATAAAGCTTTAAAAAGAACCACTTGGAAACGCTTTTTTGCTTGAGAAATGGTTCATACAAGAACACACCGTTGTAAAGGGAATCTAAGCACTTAAGAATGCAGAGGATAGAGTAAATGGAGACAACATTGACATTTACTGCTTAGAATTCCCACCCCAAATACACTCAGGGCAACCTCACTCACCTATTCAGTCTCGACTGTCATTTGAAAGGACATAAACAAAGGACCACTCTGTGGAGAATGTCAAGGAGTAGAAAAGAAGGACATCTCATAGCTCTTGTATTATTGATTTCAAATGGTGGGTCAGGGGGAAAAGGGTAAGAACAAGAAAATGGCCACCACCATTTGGCAGGTAGGGTTTATAGTGCAAACCAAGTGGGGAAGGGGGAATTCTAGATGGGTAAATAATCATTCCAGTGAGATCCCATGACTCAGAGCAGGCAGGTCAGATAAGCCAAGAATGTAAGGATCCAGAAGGTGATTGCAAGGTGTGTCTTAAGTATCGCCAAGAGTCCATCAAGTTCAAAATCAAAGTGTGGATGCAAAAGGATGACAAGACCTGGAGGCTTAGAGACTAGGGTGCTGTAGAGGCTGAGCAGGACATGAAGAACAAAAGAAAGGCTTAAGAGAGACTTGACCACAACAGCAGAAATACGTAGGAGTCTGAAGCCAGTGCTTAGTGCTGGTATGATTGGTTCTGGTCTAAAGTCATGGTGTCATGGCAAACAGGTGGTCAATCAATCTCCATTCTGAATTTTCATCTGTTCTTCTTGCCCAACTTGCCCACATTGGATGGTGGTGCCTTTTTCATGCTAAGGATGACTTTGGAATTGTAAAGGGAAACCAGGCTTTGGGTTGTGGTTAAGAATCTGATGTTAGTAAGGAAGCTGCTAATATAAAACCTGAGCAAGTGAGAGAGCGAAAAAAAACCCAAAGGTCCAGCATGAGATGTGGAAGAAGGAGGGAAAGAGGACTTGGACAAAGTCACGTGGTCAATGTTGCAGCTGCCCCAGGTTCTGGAGTAGACTGAGGAAACCTCCCTTTCCCTGATGTTGTTGGCTCCCCTTTCCTCTTGAAACTTGTTCTTTGGGTTAGCAGGTTACACTCTTGCTGGCTGATGTTGCCTTTCACATGTTCTCTATCACTTTGCTTTGTGGATTCCAGTGTCTCTACCTGAGCCTTGCTTGACTTTCTCCAGAGCTAATTGTAGACTCTTCTCACTCAATAAACTCCAGTGGGTGCTTTCATCTTTGCATCGATCTTTAGTTCCTAGTGCCTTTCACACTAGTATCTTCAGCTAGGTCACTATACCTAATTCTACACTGGCATGTCAATCTAGGGACTCAGAGTTAACATGTTCACAATTATGCCCATCATCTTTATATTCCCCATCTCAGGTGACCACATCCCAATCCATTCATTTGTTCAAGTCAGAAATCATTCTTTGTTGGTCCCCACTCTCTACCACCTACCTCCAGCCAACATCTGTCTCCCTCCATTGTTTCCATGTCCCTTCACCTTCATCCTGCGTCTCCTAAAAATCCCCTCTACTATCTTTACTTTCTGTTTCCAAAGGAATTTTTTACCAGTCTACCTACCTATTATGCTGACCTTCTACAATTTATCTCCACTCTGCTACGTAAATGAACTTGCAGGTATAAAAATGTCATCTTGCTACTCATCTGGTCAAAACTTTGATTTTGTATCATCCATGGGATAAAATCTAGATCGTTTCCAACAAAGTCAAGAACGTTTGAGGATCCGGCTGCTACAACTTGCTTTACCTTATCTTCACATACATCCCCTGCCCCTCCCCAACAAGTAATTTTGTCAAACTATACGACTCCCAGTATACTTTACATTTCCTGTGTTTTCAGATCCATGTTTTTTACTATGCTACCCCATTTGTTTGGAATACCTTCTCTCATTTCATCACCAGACAAAGCCCTGGGCCAGGACCAGTTATATAATTTGCATGGCCCAGAGTAAAAAGAAAATATGGGCTTCTTGTTAAAAAACTATCAAGTGTTTCAAAATGGCAATCTTTGCAGAGCACTAAGAGAAGCACAGAGCCCTTCTAAGCATGGGGCCTAGATGACATCCTCATGCCCATAAAGGCAGTCCTGTCCTCAGCTCATTTTCTCTTCCTTGGAATTTCTTCCTATTTTCCCCATAAGATTTAGATTTCTTCTCTTTGCCCACTACACTCGACAGACTTCTCCATTCTGTTACTCATCCTGGCATCCTGATTTTTGTTGTACATGTTCCCTTATGAGGCTGTAACTTCCCAAGGCAGAAACCGGGCCTTAATTAATATTGTATATTCAGCATCTGTGGTGCACAGTAGGTCATCATGATGGATTTGCTGACCAATCACACTCAATGATCACTGAGCTACCCCATCTTCTACAACTTCTTTTCTGTGGGATGGTGTTGTTATCCCTTGGCTTTGTTTCATTTTATATTCACTGATCTGGTTGATTGGTTGGTTGGTTGCTTGGTTTTAAGAACAGTTCTGAAAGACTTTGAGTACCACAATGGTTCAGTACCTCTAGAGTTTCTAGAGGTATGTACTTAAAAGGGCCCCTATCTATAACATGGGATATTTTTAACATTATTTAATCATGAGCACTGGAAAGAAAATTGAATGACAGGTAACAAATCCTCTTTCATTTCTATTTCCCTTTATGGATTTTGACACTTGTGTTATAAGTTATATTTTTCAGATAGTCTGAAAATGTACTGTGCTTCAAAGTCATGCTACTACAATACAACTCAGAAGACGGCTAAACTTTTCCAGCTTCTCTCTTGTAAACCTATATTATCCTAAAGAGTGGCACTCTTCAATTCCTCCCTCCCCCACCCTCCAAGTACCATTCTTCAAAAGAGAGTTCATCCAGAGGGCGAATATATAGAAGATAGATACAGAGTCCTCTTGAAGCCGAGGTGGGGTTGGAATGGACATAACATTTGCTTCTTCATTCTGGCTCTCCCCATCTTCTGCCAAGAAGGTAGTCTTGAAGAGAGAAGGGAGTATTTTATACACACACACACACATACACATACACACACATATACATGTATGTTATATGTGTCTACAATTTTGATATTTTCTTCTTTTTTTTTTACTTTTAATATCAATATATTCAGTCGTCTGATCCACCAACTTGAGTTTAGCTAAGACTACTCATCTAGACAGACTTCCTGAGTAGGAAATTGGGTTATTACTGTGTGACAGTTCTAAACCGCAAAGTTAGGTAGGCACGGAAGCAGGCTTAGTCATCAGGGAATCTGACATCCAGGTGTCATGATATCTATGCGGCTATTGAATTTTCATGACAGTTGATAGAGTCCATAGAGGACAGGCTGTTGAATCTCAAAAGTTTCTAAGTCTGAAAAAAACCTTTAAAGGGTCTTACAAATGCCAAAGCAAACTCTTTCCCAGTCATTGCACATTCAGAAATCCATCTGAAAACAATCATCCAAAACATGGACTGAATATCCATTACATAATTATTTATATTAGCCTAATGTTGTAAACAAATGTTCAACACTGTGGAATTATTAACTGTACTGCAAGTGATGAAATCACATTTGATGGGCTATCATGCAGCTATTAAAGCTGATGTTTACAAAGAGCTTTTTAAAACTTGGAAAGATATTTACATTACAAGGCTAAGTGAATTATGAAGCTTCCACAATGTACGTACCATATGATTTCAATTATTTCTTACATGTACAAAGTAATGAAGATAAAATATATATAAATTTTACTATGTTTTTTTTTCCTCTGAGATTATAAATGATTTTTTTCTTTACCCTTTTGCTCTTTCTCTTTTTTCCAGTAAGCACATAGTTGCTTTTTTAAAAAATATTTTTTTATTTATTTGAGAAAGAGAGAGAATGAGTGAGAGACAGATAGAGAACACAAGATGGAGGAGGGTGGGGAGGAATAAGCAGAACCTCTCCCAAGCAAGGAGCCCGATGCAGGACTCGATTCCAGGACTCCAGAATCATGACCTGAGCTGAAGGCAGTGCTCAACCAACTGAGCCACCCAGGTACATCCCATAGTTTGTTTGTTTGTTTGTTTGTTTGTTTAAATAAGAAAAACATAAGACCCTTCTTTCTTGATTTCGCTGTGATCCTTCTAGGCATGAACCAACATGACATTGAGAACAGAAGGGCACAAAGGCATTGTAACAAGTTGGGTGGATAAGGGGCTGCTGAATGGCTCAGTTGGTTAAGCATCTGCCTTCAGCTCAGGTCATGATCCCAGGGTCCTGGGATCAAGCCTGCTGGGAGCCTAGGAGCCTGCTTCTCCCTCTCCCTTTTCCCCTTCCTCTGTTTCTGCTCTCTTGCACCCTCTCTCTCTCAAATACATATAAAATAAAATCTAAAAAAAAAAAAAAAAAAGATGGGTGGGTCAGCTAGAACAAGAGCTGACAAAATTCATAGAGTTGTCTAATTGAACATAAAATAAAAATAAACATAAATTCAGAGAGCCCAATTTGCAGAAGAATGATAAAACAGAGATTATGCTTCATAAAAAGTGAAAAAAGTCTTGGTAGATTACAAGTTACAATTTTGTTATGCTATTTTCTAGAAGCCAAGACAAGAATCCTTCTTTGTTTAACAGGAAGGTGTGAGGAGAAGCTCAGAGGCTAAATCTGTGATGAAATGTAATATTTGCACGTGACAAACACAGTGAAGAACTGAAATGTGATTAACTTAGTTGGTTGTAAGTTTCAGAAACTCACTCAAATTAGTTGAACTAAAAGGACCATTTATTAAGAATACACATGGAGTGATAAGGGGTACAGAATTTCATGGAGAGCAAAGGAGGGAGAGTGGGTGACAAAGATCTATAATTAGAGCAAATTCCATGGACACTAGACCAGAAGGGGACTTTGGGTCTAAGTATTTTCTAAAGACCACAGTAGCAAGAACCCACGTCTTGGCGCTAGTGTTCCTGCATTCATAAAATTCAGACCCTCTGGACATCTGGGTTTTTGTTTGTTTGTTTGTTTGTTTCCTATTCTGGTATCAGGTGGCATCTATACCTTATATCTAATATGTCTTCTGAATCACATATCTTCTGCTTCCGTCCCTGGCCAGTTGAGTTTGCATATTGCTCATGATGGCTCCCCCAAATTCCATGACTACATAACATTCTGTGAGTTTCAGTGCTCATTGAAGAGAAGCCACATGCCTCACTCTGTCTGTCTGTCTGTATTCCCAGTTGAAGAAGAAGTTGCAGTACCAGGGCCTTCTATTTACAATAACCCACTTTATAAGTCCCTGATGTGCCTGTGGTTCTTTCCTTATCCATGAGACAAATCTATCTGTGACTGGCCTTCAGGAAGCACTCTTAGGTAAACAGTTTTCACTCAGGAGTGAGTAGAGAAGAAAGGTTATAACATAAGGATGGCACCCAAGACTTTATGCCTAAAATTCTGTGAAAAGCCATTGAGTGAGGAGGGTTTCTACTTGCCTGCTGTACATTTAAGGTAAAGAAGATTGTTTCTGGAAGGTTGGCATGTTTGCCTCGAGTCAAATCAATATCATCAAGCCTACAGAAGAGGATAGCTATATAAGTTAGTTTGTACATATTTTCTAATAAAGGTTTAGTAAAAATTTTTATGTACAGAAGAAAAAAGATACAGGATTTACATATTTAGCTAGAAAGAAGACTACATTCCTGCTCCTTTATTATGTTTCATACATACTATTCCAGGATTGATGACATCTTGCCTACAATAGATTTCTTAAGTACAATTTTGCCTAAACACAAATTACCTTAGTTACTCAAGCCATTGACGCCTACTTGTTCAGTTGTTTCACTTGTTTACCTGAAGTAAAACAATGAGTTTCCTCCTTCTCCTCCTGACTACTATTTAGATTGCTTTGGGCAAAGTTACAAGCAAAAAAGAGTAGGAATCTTGACTTCAGCATCTAGGTGTCTGTGTTGTATCAAGAGTCTGAGATGAAAACAGTTGAAAGGATAACATGATCTTAATGGGAAGGTCAGTGCCCGTTTTGCAAGAGAACTATTCCATGGTGGGCCTTTTTATGGCAGATCAATTGGGCCTCAATGCCCTGTAGGTGCTATGATTCCAGTAATTTCATGACTTGACAAGAAATATTCATATCATAGTTTGATGCTTGAGGATTGAAGGGAAGGGATATAAGTAACATTTATCGAGTGCATGCTACCACAGTAGGTCTCAATCATTATCTCATTTAAACTTCATAAAAATACTGGGAGTTGGCTGTGATGATGGCAATGTCTCAGGAAACGCAATCTTAGGAGGCTAGCTCTAAAAAAGCCTAATCCAGCAAGATGGGATTACTCTTCCTTGCCTTAACTTGATCGCCAAAGGTTCATTGGAATGATCTACAGTCTTTGTGAAGTCGCAGTGCGGTTGGCATCCAGCTGCTCTGAATACCGTGGCCTGTGGATAAGGGGCTGGTGGGACTGGGCCTACTTAGTGAAGGGGAGGAAAGCAGAAGCCCGATGAGAAGCTGGGAGGAAGCTGGGAGGTTCAACACCGCAGGGGACCCAAGCAGGGATTCCACAGCTGGCAGCAGGTCCTGCTCTGCAGCACATGATACAAGTGTCCCCTTCTCACTGCCCTCTCTGTACAGGCCTCAATCTATTTCTGGCCTTGATTGCCAGTTTGGTTCCGGCCTTCAAAGTATATTTGTTCAGAACCCCAAATAAAGTAATGAACATCCTAGTATATTTGAACCATGAATGACCAGGGGGAAATGTAATTCTCTTCCATTGTGGCTGTTTGTCAAATGTCTGCTGAGAAAAAAAAAAAAAATGAAGACTTCTTTGCACGTACATGGTAGGAAAGGTCTTATAAATATCCCTGGTTTGGGGGTAGGAAAGAGCTAACTTCAAGGCTGAGTGCTACCTCACTTTTCCCCATTTTCAGAAACTTTTCATTGACATGTTGTTTCCTATACCCATAGTGAAATGCCCCATGCCAGGAGAAGACAAGACTCACATTTTTGTACTCACTGCCTTGTTGGAATTTTGCTGCTCATTGTCTCAGAGACGCTTACACGGACATTCCCTTCCTATTCATACCTCTCTGTTAAAGTTCAAAATGACAGGAGTGGTGAGTAATAGAATGAATCGGCAGGGCCACCAGCAGATGAACTAATGACAAGTGTGTGCAATGAAATGAAGAATTCACTTGATGTCTTACTAATGTGTAAACTGAAGGGAAAAAAGCAAGTTTCTGGGTCCAACAAGATATTTAAGGTCAGTGTCCAATCACATAGGCCATGCAGAAGGGGTACAGAGAAATGGCCCCTCAGTGAATGAAAAGAGGCAAATGAGACTCAAGACTGAGCAAGAAAGTACAAGGAGAAATATGACCTGTGTCTTGTAAATCAAAGTTCAAACTGAGCAGAAAGCATCAAAAGGAATTTTCTTGGATGGTCTCAACTGGCATGTGACATTGGATTGACAAGTGGTTTTCAAGCTTGAGCATACATCAGAATCAACTAGAGGACTCGGTAAAACACAGATTGCTGAGCCCCCTCTCTACACATGTTGGTTCAGTAGATCTTAGGGGGACCTGAGAAGCTGCATTTGTAATTAGTACTCAGTTGATGCTGATGTTCCTGGTCTTGGGACCAACTTTAAGAACCTCAGGCTTAGTAGCTTCACCAAGCAGCATTGTTGGAAGATGCCTGTTATCTATGCGTCCTCTTGCTATAGCCTTCCTCTTGCCGTGGGCACAGTTGTGCTGACAGATGGCCAAGCCTGTCCATTGTAGGACATTGCACCTGCTTCTCATTTGGTGGAGGTGGTTTCTTTAGGTGAGCTCAAGGCAAGTAAAGCATCTCATGTGATCATTTTTACTTTATGTCTTCACTGCTTCCAATTAAAAAATAAAGCTTATAATAAATGATGTACATATTTAAAACTTAAAATGGGAAATATGAGAAAATGTAGAAAAAGGAAGCAAACATATCAACCAAAAACTATCAGGGAATCTAAAATAAGTATTAATTTTAGCCCTGAATATTTAAGCAGTGAAGGTCAGAATAGGAAATATGATGGGTTACATAATTCTCAACATTTGTTACCCATTTGTAAAACATTCCTCAAGAAAAACCCATTTATTTGGGATTTTAAATAATAAGAAAGAAAGTGAGGGGTGATTTAGGAGGATGCTATCACTTGAACAATTTTTTTGAAGGTTGAAGGTGGAGGTAGGAATGGCATATGGAAGGGATGGGAAGGAGCCTGCTCGAGGCTAGGCGAGCGCTAATTTGTGGATGGGTGAACAAGAGCCTTAACACCCAACGGAGAGCCCTTGTGTCATAATACATTGGTTCTAGAGGCCTCAGACCTTTGGGCTCTTTGCAGAACCAGACCGTGGTTCCCAGAGCCAAGCAGAAAGCAAGACTCTTCAATTCCTGTGAGGTCACAGGGAAAACCAGATGCACTCCTGTGAGGACTGGCACAAGATGGCTCTACTTGTGAAAGCAACAGCTGATTACAGAAGAGGGGAGAAGTCACAGGTCTAGAATAAGGACAAAGGGACTCTCCAGGATCTTGCACAAGGTCACCTGCCATAAAACAGCCCTTGAAAAACGCCCAAGTAACACACGAATTGAACCCTCTTCCTCTGCCCAGTGTGTCTCATGGCTCCAGTTCGAATTCCTGTCGTATCGTCAGAGTTTCCAGAGGACTGGACCAGGATATTTGGCAGAGGCCAACCGGTACATCTTCTGTCGAGAGACTACCTCCTGCCAAGAAGGGTGGGGTGGCTGAAATGGAATAATCCAATCAGGCCTTTTCCATTCCCTCTTCTGTGGTCTCCCTCGGACTCTCATCTCATCATCACATGAATCAAAATGATCTGGAGACACGTGGTCATGCTAATGTCCCAACATGCCCTTTGTCCCTAGTGCCATCCTTCTTAGGAAAAAAAGACAAAAATAAAGTGCCCCCCCATAAACACCATTTGCTTTGGAATCATTGGGAAAGAGAAGGCAGCTGAGTGACTTTCACTGTTCTCCATAGTCATGGGGCACTTTGTTTATACTCTACTATTAGGACAAGCATCAAAAGTAAAGGTATGTGACTCTAACTTTTTCTGGCCTGGGCTAATTGTTTACTTTTGCCTTACTGTCAAAATCCATCATAAGCTTCTCTTATTATCCTTCCCGTAAATACACCAGACTCGGTGGAAAGAACATTCCTCTGGGCTGCTTAATAAGCAAATTATTTTTCAAGTGCTTCCTCCCCTTCCTCCCCGCCCTCTTTGAATAAACATTTGGGAGACACAATCCTGTGGCCTGGCAATTCGCAAAGAACGTCTTTGTCCTCGCAAAGGCAAAACAAGATGGACGAGGTTAATGGAGGATATGAGTTATCTTGGATAATCAGTTGAAATATCCACATCTCTAATTCAAGGCTTCCTTTGATTTATCAATGTCATACTTCACATTAAGGCCCCCAGCGTCCATGTTCTTCATTTCCTTTCTAATTATTGCTTCCCAACCCAATAATTTGCTGTTCTATCGTTTCTAAAGTCTTGCATCCAGTTTGTTCAGCATCTTGGAATGTGATGAGAAAAGTAGGCTCTCTGTTAGAAAGACCATATGGACTTTGTGTTCCTTTCTTGCCTCTTCTTATCCGCCCTCATCAGTAAGTATATCCAGGCCTGTGGATGGTGTGGCAGGACATGCAGAGTAAACAGCCTTTCTGAGATCATCGGCAGAAGGCTCAGGAAGAATGGAGGCTCAGGACCCCGGTTTGTGGAAACAGCCTCCACTTCTATCATACCCCGTAAGTGCATTATTAGCACAACATAAATCAGATCATGTTACACTGCATCTCTCAGAGGAAAAGCAAAGCCTTCTCATAGGATAGCCCCCGTTGTCTCTCTGACTGCAATGCCTGTTACTCTCTTCCTTGCTTGTTCCATTCTCAGCCACACTGACCATCTTGTGTTCCTTGAATGCCTCAGGGATGTTCTCACCTCAGGGCCATTGCACTAGCTCTTTTGTCTGCCTGGAATACCCTGTACTGTGCCCCATGCCTTCAGCCCACCTGACTTCACAGCTCTGATGGACTGTTCCACATGCATCACTAGCCCATAAGGCATGGGCATGCCGCTACAGCCCCTTGCCTGCTTACCACAGAATTTTCTCTGAAACCACAGAGAGTCCAAATGCCAAGCAACTTGGTCCCACAGGGAAATTAATGGGCCAGAGGCATCCCTAACTGAGGGATTTGGTGAATAAATGCCCAACCTCCCATCTTCTGGTTGGATTTTATGTGGGTCCTCAGGGGGCCCTGAGAAATTATGCCCCAGTTGTCCACAGCAGTAAGCAGCCCTGCACGTGCCCCCTGTTGGCATTCCTCATGTGTCCATCTCTCCCCTCCACTGTCTCACTTCTGCTCCCTGGAATCGTCTTTATAACCCCCAATCTCTAAGCTGTATTTTTTTCTGACATGGTAAGAAGAAAAGCAATTGATTAACAGCCTAGAAAAGGGAGATTTTGAATTTCCTGAAGTCAGACAAAGGAGTCGCTTGCCCACTTCCCAAAGTAGCTAGTTCTGGGAGCGGACGGCCACTAATACCTCTTATCAACAGCAGATTTGGAGCCAAAACTTAAAGCATGTGTCCTGAGAGGTAAGAGATCTACATTTCTAAAATAATTCATGAAATTCCTTCCCACTTCTGTTAATTTTAGAACCAGGCAACACTGCTCCCAGGTCAGAAAGGGCTTGCTGCTGCTCACCAGCTCCTCTTGCTGGGGCCTGGATCACCTACACAGTCCCCTGGATGATCAAGTCATTCTGCACACTGTCGCAGACAACCAGGAAACCAACGGCTCTGCTCGGCATCTCAGAGACGTGTGGAAGGAAAGGGATGGCGTTGGTCTCATCGTTGTGTGGAATGGGTTTTACTTTTGTTTTTGTTTTTTCCCTTTGAGAAGATAATCTCCTTAGGCTCTAAGAGAGAATGAGGATGAAGTGCTGTATTAGTTTGCTCAGGCTGCCATAACAAAATACCACTGGTGGCTTAAACAACAGACGTTTGTTTCCTCATAGTTCTGGAGGCTGGAAATCTGAGATCAACATGTCGACAAGTCGGTAGGTTTGCGCTCCTCTGAGGCCTCTGGCCTTCGCCTGCAGACGGCCACCTTCTCACTGTTTCTTCATGCGGTCTTCCTCTGCGTACACATCCTGGTGTCTCCCTGTGTGTCCAAACTTCCTCTTATAAGAACACCAGTCAGAGAGGGTTAGGGCCACTCTAATGATCTCATTTACCTCTTTAAAGGCCCTCTCTGCAGATGCAGTCACATTCTGAGGCACTGGGGGTCAGGCTTCAACTTGTACATTTGTGGAGGGCTGCCGTCCAGCTGTAGCAAGCGGGGATGGACAGAGCTGTTTAGTGAAACATGGTCTTGCCCATTTCACTCTCATTTGCCCCTACTTTACACTTTGCCCCAAGTCTCAATCTTTTCTAGAAAGCTGTCTCAGGATCACCATTGTCAGTATACTAACCTTCAATCATGGTGAGGGGTTGGCCATCTGCTTTGTCTCCTCTTCTGCTTCAGCTCCCTTTGGGTGGGACACATCATGGGTTGGCGTGTGGGCACATTCTCATTGCCCCTCGTGCTTCCTCCTGTGAGTCATCCCCACCGAACTTCTCTATGTCCATAACACTATGCCAAAGCCACTCTGTGGGAGTGGGCAGATTCCTTGTCCCTTGGTGCCACACCCTGGCATGCTGGCCCTCACATCTCACAGAGATGCCACTAGCGGTGCTCTCTCAAAGCCCCTCTCGCAGACCCCATACTATCTCCAAACAGACATCATACTATCTCCAAAACCCCTTCCCTCAAAGGCACAAAGGCCTCTTCGTCATAAATCCCCTCTTTCCTCCCTCCTCCCACCAGCCACAGAACCCCTGTGGTTCTGTAAATCCACTGACCTCAAGATTTCTTCTCACGTGAAAGCTCTGTTACTTGCAAGGTCCAGATCAAGTAGGATTTCAAGAGTGATTCCTTGAAGTAGCTTCCAAATACAATCCTTTTGAAAACTCAAAAAAAAATTGTAATTCCATTACCCTTTACATTTATATAGCATTTTCAAGCTCATCAAGAGCATTTGTATATTCATTAAATCATTTGATTTTCTAGCAGTCCTGGAAGGAGGGCATTCTGTCCTCTCCACAGGTAAACTGAGAGGGGGAAGTTTGCCTGACGTGGCCACTATCATATCTTATCTTTTTGGGGAATACAATCCAACCCACGTCAGGTATAGTGTGACCTGCATCATTTCTTTCTAAGAATTATACCAACTTTCTGTTAGGAAACATTGGGCACTTTTACTTCAAAAGTCTCTTTCTAAGAGAGGATATTGATTGTGTCATGCTCAACCTCTGCATAGGGATCAAATACTTATAAATATAATAATATATAATAAAAATGTTGACGATGATGATGACAATGATACATGGTTATTGAGTCTCTTGTGTGCATGGCATCATCTCATATCATATATTTTTTCATTAGATCCTACTTTGAAAGAATACTATTCTACATATTTTGTGGATGAGATGACTGGGTCTTTAAAACCAAGGTCACAATACAGAAACAAACTGAGGGTTTTGGAAGGGAGGGGTGGGAGGAGGGGCGAGCCCAGTGGTGGGTACTGAGGGCACAAATTGCATGGAGCACTGGGTGTGGGGAGTAAACAATGAATCTTGGAACACTGAAAAAATAAGTTAGAACCAAAATAGATACATACATACATACGCACATACATACATACATACATACGTACGTACATGTGTACGCACACATACATACATACGCACGTGCATGCATGCATGCATACATACATACGTATGCACATGTGTACGCACACATACATACGTACGCACGTGCATACATGCATACGTACGTACATGCATACATATGTACGTACATACATACCAAGGTCACAATAGAACCCAGATCATTTAACTCTACTTTATGCTAATCTGCCTCCCTATCTCGCCCAGGCAGACTGGTCCCAGCTCCTCAGCCTGGCTTCCTCGATCTCTGTGGTAGGTCTCCCCGCCTTATCTAACACTGTCTCCAACCACAATCCAGTCTTCCCCACTCTGTTAGCCTCCCTACTATGTCCTCCCACTCCCAATATCCGTCATTCTCCTGCCTGATCTTGCCAATACCTCCCACTTGGACCCTTAGCATCCACTGTTGTTGCATGTTGTCATTGTTTATGAGCAAGGACAAGGCTCTATTCCCACCACAAGTCCTAGTAGGAGGGCATTAAGGACAGAGTAACCATACTTGAGAGGAATGAAGGCAGCCTATCCTGGAAATGACACCTTTGCACACAACTGAAACCCTGTATTGAGAATCAGGAGTCTTGCTTTCCATTCTTGACTCTGTTACTCCTTAGAATTATGCCTGGACATATCAGCTCATCTCCCTGGCCTGCACAAAGAAAGGCTGGGCTACATAATTCCATCCAGGTCTAACACTCTCTAAATCTAAGTACTAACTCTTCCAGGAAGACACTCCTATAACTTTAGCCAATACTGATCGCTTCTGTTCTTAATCAAGTCCATATTTCAGTCCCAAAACTCAGAACACAATTTGACAGAAATACTTCGTACTACTTCTAGATATGGGAAGTAATGAAATGGTAAGTTAAGTGCCAAAAAAGCTGCCATTCTTGGGATATTTTGGTAGGAACAAAGGGCAGAGTATTTTTTAAAACAAGAGTGTCCCTGAAAATACAGAGTGTGTTTTTAGTCCTCAGCATATACATTTTTACTTCTTATTGAGTGGCTTTTTTTGTACTTTTCTCATACATTTCTGTATTCTCTATTTGCTGTGTTTATGGATCTTCACTCCTTCCCAGAGAAATTCCTTGAGATGGGAAACTCTCTGGTACACTTCTGATATTCCCATAGCTTTCCCTCAGTGCAGCCTCATGGCAAAAACACAGCACACAGGGGCACCTGGGTGGCTCAGTTGGTTGGGCGACTGCCTTCGGCTCAGGTCATGATCCCACAGACCCGGGATCAAGTCCCACATCAGGCTCCCTGCTCGGCGGGAAGCCTGCTTCTCCCTCTCTCACTCCCCCTGCTTGTGTTCCCTCTCTGGCTGTGTTTCTCTCTGTCGAATAAATAAAAAATCTTAAAAAAAAAAAAAACCACAGAGCACACACACATAGTCTCCAAAAACAACAAAGCAAAAAAAATATCACACCAAGGACATGGATTAAGCATAAAATATTTACTACAGAAAATAGGCCGGAACTTCACGGAAGGGGTAATTTCAGCCTGGTTGTTTGGAAAGGAGTCAACAGAAAAGGAGGGCAAATGTATCATGGGAGGTTTTCCACACACAGTTATTCATTGCCATGGAGAGCTGGCTGTGACTTTGCCCAGATCATCAGATTTAACCAAAATTTTACAATTAAATCCATCTTTTTCTTTCCTGGTGGTCACAATAGATATTTATCGAAATTGAGAGGAATTAGAGGGTACGTGAGAATTAGGTTTCTCACCATCAATGCATACAGTCCGAGAAGACTCTTCCTGTGTTAAGGGACAGAAGAAATGATCAGGTTCTAGACTTTGAAAATTAAAAGAACCCTCAGAACTTACCAAATTTACTTCCCTTATTTTGCTGATCGAGGAGGGGAGGGCTAGAAGATGAGGCAAATGACCCAAGATTCCAGATTCTGATTGTGCATTTTGTGGATTAAGTCTGGAGTGGAGGCAGAGTGAGTAAGCCCCGTGAGCTCCAGGCTGCTGTCTCTTCTGCCAGGTACATGCAATCTTCCTTGTCAACTACACCATAAGGATCTTTATTTGACCAGAGTCATCTTTCCTCTGACCCTTAGCTCCCCGTTCAGGTTTAGGACCAAGGTGGGGTCCCCTAAAGAAAAGTCAGTTGTTCACTCCAGAGTGGGGTGGTCCGCACATCCTGGTTTGCCCAGGACTTTCTAGGTTGGCACTGAATTCCTCCCATTGCAGGAGCTTCTTCAGCCCCTGGCAAACCAGGGCGTGGCATGCTCCCCAAACAGCACAGCTCCCCATGTCTCCTTTATGGGAAATCTGTTAACCCCTGAGCTGCTGCAGGAAGGGCTCTGTTGGCCCCCACTGTTTCGGTCTCTTTGACATGCTGCTCAAAGCATGTCGACGTCACCTGGACGCTTGTTCCCTGTGATAGGGGCTCACATCCTGCTCCTGTCACATCGAGCTGGGGGGTCTTGGGCCAGGAGTTTAATGCATCTGTGCCTCAGTCTCTTTGTCCAGAAACATGGGGATAATAATACCACTTAACCTGTAGAGGTAGTTGCGATGATGGGCAAAGTACTGAAACAGTCACTACGGGATAGGAAGTGCTCGGGAAGCGTTAGTTCCTGTGAAATCCTCTGCTTCCTTCTGCATGCGGGCTCAGCTTCTCCCCTCCGGCAGAGTCTGCTGGTTGCTTTCCCTGTGCCTATCCCGCCTTTTCCTCACTTACAGAATCTTTTTTGTCCAGGACTCCAGTGTCCAGTCAAACATAGGGAGGGTCCCACAGTCATAGTCGCCTGAGGCCGAGGAAAGTCAGCAGATTCTCATGTGGCCAACGGTCTGTGAGCTGAGCCCCTGGCTAGACCTACGGAAGCTCGGTGTAGGGGTTGGACTCCGTTCTGTGTCTTTTCAGGTCTTCTGTCTTCCACTGGGGGTGCCAGATAAAATACAGGATTGGTACTAAAAAAACTTATTCATTGTCTGTCTAAAATCCAGATTTGACTGGGTGTCTCGCAGCCCTCCACCCTTCCTTCTCTCCTGCCGAGCATGTGGACACCATGCCTGGAGTACCGGGGACACCTCAAGAACACGCGCCACAAGCTAATGGCGGTGCTGGGAAAGGCGGAGGGGATGTGGACCACTGAAGTCATCGTGGGGTCTCTCCAGCAGCCTAGGCTCATTGGGGCAGCTGCTAGAGGTCTCTGAATGAGCACGGACCTTGTCCAACTCTACCTAGTCAACTTTTTGTATCCTTCTCCACCGGGAATACTCGATTTGGTTGTAATTGCTTTCAGGTTAAGACGTCACAAAAACTACGTTTTCCTGCTTGCTTCTCATTTTTGCTATCACTATAATATGCCATAAGATGAATGTATTATAAGCCCTGAACCCATGCCAAACTTGCTGGCCTACTTGCCAAGAATTGGGGTGTGGGATCCTCACTATATTCTAAGCACAACTCTACAAATACATCCAGGAACTTATCTTTTAGTAAATAAAGATAACTGAAGTATTTGATTATGAGTGACATAAAAACTAAAATAATGATAATTTTCAGGACATTAGGAGAAGGAAAGGAAAAACGAATTGGGGGAAATCGGAGGGGGAGAGGAACCATGAGAGACTGTGGACTCTGAAACTGAGAGTTTTGGATGGGAGAGGACAGGGGGATGGGTGAGCCTGGTGGTGGGTATTAAGGAGGGCACATATTGTGTAGAGCACTGGGGGTGGTACATAAACAATGAATCCTGGAACACTGCATCAAAAACTAACGATGCATTTTATGGTGACTCACGTAACACAATAAAAAGTTAAGAAATTAAAAAACGAGACAAGAAATAATAAAAAACTAAAATAATGATAAGTTTCAATAAGTTCATTGTATTTGGAATAGTTCTCTTTGTAAATTCCTTGTTTTGAACGTAAAATTTTATTTTTAAGATTTCAGAAAAATCAGTTTATTTCTGTTCCCCTAATTAAATGCTAAAACAAGTGTAAACTATCAGTGTGAAGAGGTGTTACACTTTTAGCACACCAAGAACATGTACCTCTCCAGGTCCTGATCACTGCACTCAACTTCCTGCCATTTCCCTTCACAGATGTAGTCTACACGGTGCATCAAGGAATGTTCGAAGAAGACTCATGTCAGAAGACTACTGCCTGGCTCAGAAACCTCCCTGGTTCTCCCAAGGGACCCCCAACCTCTGGCTTCCCAACTCCTGAGCAGCAGCTCTATGATGTGCCTAGAACCAACAAGGATACCTTGCTGCCACTCTCCCATGCTAAATCAGATTCACTCCTGAGGTCTTGAGCTTCTCGATGTGTTAATTTCTCATAGAACAACCTCTCCTGCTTCGCTCTTTTATGTTGCATTCTGCCCTCCACCCTGGATCTGGCCTTTTGGGCTGCTCCAGCTGCAGTCACCCCTCTCTGCTCTTAAATCTTTTTTTTTTTTAATTGAAATTCACTTAGCCCACATGTAGTCCATCATTAGTCTCAGACACAGTGTTTAACAATGCGTCCATTGCATATAACACGCCGCACTTCTGCCTGGACTTGGCACACATCTTACCAGTTTCCTTTGTATTCACTGTCTTTCCAACTCGTTGGGGGTGAGGGGAGCCTTGCACATAACCCAGTGTGGTTGGCAGAGGGCATACCCGGGAAGGTCTTATTCAGTGATAATCTTTGAGCCTCAGATTCATATGACACACGGAGAACAGAGAGTGACTGTTTGCAGTCAAAGTTCTATTTGCAGCAGCTCTTACTCTTATTTTCAGGGAGGAAAAGAAAAACTTTATCCATTGTGTGCTTCCAAAAATCTCAGTTGCCCACTTGGAGCAGTTACCCCGCCCTGCTGAAGTGCAACAGCGGCCGACCGTCTGAAAGTTCCAGAAGAGCGGAGCATCCCCACCACACCAAGAACGACGCAGATGGCCCCACACCATCTATCCACCACTGCACGGTTCTCTTTCTTCAGTCAGCAAATACTCACTCTGCTCCTTGCTTCAGCCTCTTCCCTGCAGATCAGGGGCGCCACACGGCCGTCCATGGACCAAATCCAGTCCCCTCAGCTGTTTTCACAAGGAGGGACTGATTGGCACGTGGCCAGATTCATTTGTTTACGTATGGTCTCGGACTTGTCTCATGCTACAATGGCCAAACTAAGTGACCAAGAACACATGACCTGCAAAGCCTAAAATATCTACAATCTGAGCTCTTTATGGAAATTTGCTGGCTCCTGAGCTAGACTCCCATAGTCATGGATAAAATACCCATCATTAGTGGAATATTCTATCTCTGTTACCAAATCTAGGACAATGGCTTTTAAATATATAGTTGGTGCTTTATTTATTTTTCTTGCCAACAATATTGAGATACATAAATTATCATTTGTGCCTAATTTTTGGCAAGAAAGCCAGAAGAATTTTTTAAAAAAATTAAGAGTCTAATAGAAAAGGCAAGGCAGAAGGAGAATGGATATCTCTGGTTAGCTCATTTGCAGAAAGCTGGCCTTCCTGGTCAGGGCTGGATTGGGAGGTGACAAAGCATGGTGAGGAATAGCCACAAGGTTATTTCCAGCTTATGTAGCCCCAGTGGATGGGCATGTCAACAAAACAGGCTGGCTAACACCCTTAAGCTGGAGTAAAATGATTCAGTTGGTTGTAATGAGATGCAGTCAATACCCCAATGCAGTGAGCTCCCACAGTCCACTGAGTCTCTTAAAGGGCCAGATGACATACAGAATAGAAGACAACAATTTTTTTTTTAAATCTGTGTTTTAAATAAAATAGACATTATTTATTTCAGTCTTATGCAAAAGTCCAAAGGAAGGACTGGTTTGGTGGTCTTCAGGGGCCCAGACACCTGCGTTCAGCTTTATGAAACTAAACATAGCTGCAGGCTCAGTGGCCCAAGATAGACATTGTCACGTCAGCCCTTGGGTCCCTCCGGCAAGCTCAAAGAACAAAGAAAGCTCACCTGGCAGAAAGGGTATTTCCCAGCCGTCACCTCCCTTGGGAAGCTTCTGGGGTAGGCCTCAGTTTAGGTCTCACTGGCCAGGATTAGGCAGGGGCTATGCCCAGTTGCCGGGGTCCACGGCCTGATATACTGTGGCTGGAATTCTGCACGAAAGGTAGAGGGGAGAGAATTAGGTGTCTCTGCCTCCTGTTTGCACAGAGCCCGAGGACGAAGTTCACTGTCCTAGCTTTACTTTCAAGAAAAGTTTACTCTGATTTGTATCCTTTGTCCGCAGAGAATGGAGTGGCTGAATATGATAGTTTTTACAAGTAAAGTGCCTGTCATTTGCCACGGTTTTTCCTCCGGGTCTGATACCGGAGGGAATTTAATCGATGCCGTTGAGGGAGGGGATTGCTGCCTGCCTGCCTGGTTCTCGTGCTGCCGAGACAGGAAAGTCTGAAAAGCCAGAAGCACAGACATGTAGGGATAGGCTGCCCCGACCCCATGAGACTTTCAGCGTCCGTTGAACCCATGGGAGAGAGGGAAGGGTCTCCAGTCGGGACTCTCCTCCCCAGCCCTGCAAGGAGCCACCTGATACACCCCAGAGGAATGTGCTCCCAGATCCTCCCCGAGGGCCAGACACTTGCTGTGTAAATAAGGAGCTAAAATAGATCCCTGGCCAGGATGAGGGGTGTTACAAGGAGAGGAAACCAGAGAGAAGGGTCATCTGTTAAGAAGGGGACGGGATAGCACATGGGCGAATGCTTGCATGTTATTCCTGCCTCCTCCCTGCTTTTAGGAACAGCCCTGTGGATTTTTATGCCCCCCTCATGAATAAGGAAGTGCAAGCCCCCTACCTTTCCCCCGCCTCATAACAAGATGCCAGGGGAAGCCAGAAGATGGAGAGGACGGAAGACAGACAAGGCTGCCCAGTGAGGCCCCGACTGCTCCAGGAGGCAGCAAGTTCCCCGGAGATGGCTGGGGAGGGGCTCACGAAGTGGCCAGACAGCCAGGACAGCCCTGGGCTCACCCAGCCCCTGCTCCTTCAGCTCCCATTCCTCTGACTGAAGTTGGGACATTTGGAGAAGAGTGAAGGGGAGTCCTCGTTGGCCAGCCCCTCTGCCGCAGGGTGAAACTCTCACGGAGCTGAGAGCCTGGCCAGGGTCGCCTCTCAGCATCCCTAAGCCAGTGTGACTGAGTGCACTGCTTTCTGTCACTGCGTGTTAGGGATAGAAAGCCTGAGTGTTCTGCCCAGATGGGCCCCCGGGCTCTGTGAAAACGGATCCTTTACCGGGGGGCAGCCGCTGGGTGTCCAGAACAGTTTTCCCAGTAAGAGGTTGTGTACCACGTGCTGACAGGAAATGCTACATCAAGACCCTATAGGTCCCCAGCCCAAAACCTTGCAGAATTTGAAGCCGTTTTTCTGCTGTGTGTCATTGTTTTTGCCAAATGGCCCATGCCCCCAGCCCTCCGTCTGCCCCATGGAATCCACAGCACGGGTGCCCCAGGACCCATCCGACTCGGTGTGACTACAGATGCACTGAGCCACGCAGTCAGGGCCCTCACGCCACACTCCCAAGGACCCATAGGTCTGGACTGAATGACGGAGCACAGAGATCAGATCTGCACCCCGGGCCCTTTCCGCCACAGCCTCCACGCATTAGCAAGCACGCAGTGTGGGGCCTCCCTGCTGGGCTCTTCCGTCCTAATGGCTCAGTTTTCCCGTAGGAGAGGATCTGAACCCTAAACAAGTCTCAACCCTGCTCCAGTGATGTTGGCCATGGGCGGTTAGAACAGACACGGGCTGCATCTGATGTTTGCCTCCTCCCAAGGAGGAACTCGGAGCACCGATCCTACCAGTAAGTCAATTGCCTGCATTTGGATTATAATTGAAAGTTTTGCTGCAAGCACTGTGCTTGGAAAATTACAGCTCTATCGCAACACGGAGCCGGAAAGAGTTAATTTACCTCCAAAGGGAACACAGTTCTCTTCTTCCTCCCCGGAAGGATCAGATCAAGAGGTAATTATAAATGACTGATAATCTTATTTATATTTTTATTGGGCTATAATTAAACAGTGTAGTGTTCATCCTCATTATTCTAGCTAGTCCACAATGTCTATATCCTCAGAGAGAGAATTGGGATGTAAAAGACCAGAATCTGCTCCCTTATGAAACTTAGCATCTTTTTAAGGATAAGTTCTATTACCGAGGGACAAAAATCTTATCTCAATTAGCAGGACCTGCTCACAGAGTGCATGTCGGTTCCAGTCATTGCTTGCTGATCCCCAAGAGACTGAAGGGCCAGGGGAGAGCTCTCCCTGCCCAGTAGTCTCCTCTCAGTGGCCAGGAACCCAGAGCCCCCTGCAGGGCCTTTGATCTGTCTTGAAGTAGATAACAAAAAGCAGATCCAGACACTAGAGGGGAGAATATTTTGTTCACATTTAAGAACTTCCAAACAATGAGGATCTATGGAAAAGTGCTGAGTATTCACGAGTACATAAAACAGATATATATGTACTTTGCCCTTGTATAGTTGAGTTTGGGGAGAAGAGAATAATAATTACGTTGAAAAACATGTAAATCATGTTTTCCAATTATGGCAAGTGGCACGAGGGAAGGAACGTGAAATGAGGATGGGGAATAAAGGGGGTGGTGAACATGCTGGACAAGGTAGTCAGGGAAAACTTCTGCAGGAGGAAACCATTTATCCAGACCATGGGGAGAGGACATGACAGGTAAAGGCCTAGGGCAGACAAGGAGCTTCTCCTTGAATCCTCAGGAACAGCTGGCTAAGGAAGACAGGCCCAGGAATCACAGTTGGAGAAATGCATTTTCAGTAGCTGCTGGTCATTGCCTCTCAGTCTTTGGCTAATACTAAGTGCAAGTAGCTACTGGTCAGCCACTTCTAGAAATGTAGTGGGAGTGTGAGCAGAGAGGGCAGAAGTAAGCATTCTGGAACTTTTGAATTTGAGGCTGCTCATTTTGCCACGTAAGAGAGCTCACCCCGTGGCAGATCACATTCTGACCCAGCTGGCCAGAGAATCAGGAGGCCCACTGTGGGATTGCTCACAGGGAGAGAGCCTGAGTTCAGGAGCTCGTCCTGTCAGCCCCTGCTTCTCTCCCTAGCCATTCCCCCTTCCATCTCTCCATTCTCCACACCCCACCCTCAATGGGGTCTCTCTAAACCTGGTCTGATTAGATCCCTTTCATCGAGAACTCCCTATTCCCTACAGAATAACGGACAAGTAAATGAACAAATTCTTGTTATTCATACCTTCCTCACCTCCTTCTTGACCTTATTTCTTACTGATTTGTTCTCTGATCATCTAGACTCATAATTTTCTAAAGTCCACTTCACCCAGCTCTGTTTGTGTCAACAATTTTGCAGACACACACCTACCTCTAGGCTGAGCTTTGCCACCCTCAAAAGATGCCCATCGCCTGGCCTGCATCTCACTGTCCCCAGGCTCTTCCTCGGTTCCATTCCCCCCTCCAGTGTGAGATGATCATACTCTAGTTTCTCAGCCACCCTCCTCAGACATGTGAATTCCGTTCCTAATGATTCCAGGGGCCACAGCTGCAACCCACCATTTCCCCTCATGGACCCTCTTGGGCAGCACGAGGCTCCGGGGCTCTCTTTTTGGTATTTGCACACAGGCATCCAATTTAGAACATTCACAGTCATTTAAAAAATAAGATTGGGGGAGCCTGGGTGGCTCAGTGGGTTAAAGTCTCTGCCTTCGGCTCAGGTCATGATCTCAGGGTCCTGGGATCGAGGCCCGTGTGGGGCTCTCTGATCAGCGGGGAGCCTGCTTCCTCCTCTCTCTCTGCCTGCCTCTCTGCCTGCTTGTGATCTCTCTCTCTCTGTCAAATAAATAAATAAAATCTTTAAAAATAATAATAAGAAGATTGGGGACACCTGGGTGGCTCAGTTGTTAAGTGTCTGCCTTCGGCTCAGGTCATGATCCCGGAGTATCAAGGATCGAGTCCCACATCCGGCTCCCTGCTCAGCGGGAAGCCTGCTTCTCCCTGTCTCACTCCCCCTGCGTGCGTTTCCTCTCTGTCTGTGTTTCTCTCTGTCAAATAAATAAATAAAATCTTAAAAAAACTAAAATCTCTTTAAAAATAAAATAAAAACTAAGATTGGTTCAGTTAAAATGATTTTATTCAAAGACACAATGACAACAGACAGTCTCAAGTGTACCTAAAACAGACACTGTGACATTCAGCTCACGTCAGGATGTGCTCAAGGATTATGTTGAAGGAGACAAAAATAAGCAGAGAATACACAGAATATAAAAAATTGAAGGGCACCTGGGTGGCTCAGTGGGTTAAAGCCTCTACCTTCGGCTCAGGTCATAATCTCAGGGTCCTGGGATCGAGGCCCGCATCGGGTTCTCTGCTCAGCGGGGAGCCTGCTTCCTCCTCTCTCTGCCTGCCTCTCTGCCTACCTGTGATCTCTCTCTTTCAAATAAATAAATAAATATTCTTTAAAAAAAAAGAATATAAAAAATTGCAGAATTCACTGCATATCACAATAATATTGATAATGACTGACATTTCGACTTGTGTAAGACTTTTTGTTTAAGCTGATTACATCATATGTGAAAATAACTGTGTAATTGCTCTAATGTGAGTCTAGTTTTAATCACAATACCAAGGTTTGATCTTGAACCATTCACCACACCATTATCCAAGAAAGGACTTATAAAATGGAAAATGGGACCAGGAGAACCCATTCACCCTCAGTCATGGCCAATAAAAGTCGGGTTTCACTTGATGAGACATGAAGAAGGCTGGAAATCCTACCTACGCCGAGTTTCATCGGCCTAATTTCCGGAGTACAGAATACTTTGCGTATCAAAGAAAGTGGTGTTCAATCTTGATTTTTGTCTAAAGACTGTTCCCATTAACTGAGTGAGAAAGGAAAACAGATGTTATGTTGTGGTGATGGAACAATTTGTTTTCTCAAAACATGGGTATTTTCTAAGCACACCCCTAAAAAGTTCTCCACTTCTATTTTATTTTTATTTTTGTTTTTAAGTATCTCTATTTCCTTTTCTTCATGATGCATCCTGAGCCTGCGTCTACATTTGAACATAATTCACCTACAGTCATCATACTTAATAATGTGGAGTATTTCTTCCATTGTCTCGTTTCATGCTTTATATGGTTTGTAATTAATTCATGACTGCTTCCCTTTTGTTTTTCAGTTTTTGCCTATGTGGGAAATGTTTTCTAATCATTTTGCAATCTGGTAATTTTCAAGATGCATAATCTGGTTTTAGTTATCCTGGTAGTTAATTCAAGTATGAATTTTAAAATGCTCCAGTGTAAGTTCTTTTCTCAGAAAAGGAGACAATTGCTGACCCTTGGCACTTAATAAATAAGACGGTGAAATACACATTGTTTTACTGTCCATCCCTTTTGCCGTCTTTCCAGTTTCCCTGGAACAGAGTAATCTCAATGACAGCAACAATCATTTAGACTTAACTCAGTGTTTACCTGGTTCCCATAATACCACTACTTGCCTGTTTTTAGCTGTTTAATTTCAATTCATTTATGGGTCAGTTGCCCTACGTCTTTGAGTATTTTACAGAATGAATACATAGGTGACTGACTCGACAAACTTTTCCTATAGTGGATCTTGGTGCAGAGTTCCACTGCCTTCTGCAACTTGACATTAATGATACATTTCTTTATTTTTCCATTTGCCCTATGAGGGACTTTTCTCCCCCTTTACTCATTCCTGAAGGACTGGAGGGCAAATCCCCATGCCTGACGTTTGCTGATATTTACAAATGCAGGGAGTCCCCTGCTTCCAAGAGTAATGATAAGAATACCATCAGGACCTTCTTCCCAGCCCCAAACTGGAATGTTGTTTTATTGCAGAACTCCATCTAAATGTGCAGTCTTTAAAAGTCAGTGATCTTATACCAGGACACACAACTTATTCATAGATACTCTGATAATCTATAGGTCTTTCCTTTTCAGAGCCTGGCTTGGACCGCAATTCCTACAGCATGTTTTCATTATTTTCCTGTCCCTTCCATTTATGATTCTAAGGTACCATACCTGTATCCAGCTATCTCTGACCTAACCCTCTTGTATTACCGATGGTATTCCCCAAATGGGCTGTCAAAATAGAAGTGCCAATGATGGCGTTTGGTTGGATAAAATAATCTTGGCTAAGACAGAAAGCAGTTGCTTCATTATTTAATTGGCACAGTCTCCGGAATTCTAGGATACATAACTCAGTAAGATGGGATGGGAATTTCTCAATGTCTTTCTGCTTGATTCAGCTTGTCTACCTCAAGCACCATCTAAGCATTACTTGGTAGAAATCCCCCCCGGCATCTAGCAAATCATTAGTCTGTATTCCTAATTTCCAGTACTGTGGAAGCTTTTATCTCTCACTCAATTTCCATAATTATTTCAATGAGAATATGGGAAGGCAGATAACATGCCCCTGACTGGCTGCCATCTTCTCTGGGAAGTTACCTTCATAGAGATTTAAATGGGAACGGGGAGAAGGAATGTCAACCAAATGCCATCATGAAAGAAAGTTTGCCCCGCTCATCTTGCTTGACAGTGGAGACAGTCTATGTAAAAGTAAAATAAAAAATTGTTAGACAAAAATAGAACACTGATTCTACGATCTTGACCCTTTCCACTGACCTAGACAAAGCTATCATCTTGCATGGCATTTCTCAACAGAGAAGAATTAACCAAAGCAGCAGCTCGTTGAACCAACCCAGGCTGCTGAGGACAACACAGAGGGGCTGCTGGAGAGAACTTTGTCTAAGAATGTGTGCCCCATGCTGATGTGAGGTCCAGGAACAGAGTTTAAGACCCAGACTCTGGTCTCTGACTGCTTGTTTCCAAATCCTGGTTCTCCTGGCGGATCAGCTGTAGATCCTTAGGCAAGGTAACCTATCTACACTTCTGGTCCTTTATTGCAAAGATAGTACCTACCTCCATGCATAGCTAAAAGAAGAAATGGCATTATTGATGCAAAATGCTTAAGTTAGTACCTGGCCCATGGTAAGGGCACTGATGTTTGCTATTGTTATCATTCTTGCTTGCATTTCGTAAATGGAGAGAGATCATTGGCACCTGGGTGGCTCAGTCATTAAGCATCTGCCTTTGGCCCAGGTCATGGTCCCGGAGTCCCAGGATCGAGTCCCACATTGGGCTCCCTGCTCAACAGGAAGCCTGCTTCTCCCTCTCTCACTCCCCCTGCTTGTGTTCCCTCTCTAGCTGTGTTTCTCTCTGTCAAATAACTAAATAAGATCTTTAAAAAAAGAAACAAACATCGGAGATAGATCAGAGACAGGCAGAGCTGGCTAGTAGACATATCCTCGTGCCACACATACAGATGAGAGACAGAGATTTGTTGTAGAACATTTTGGTCGCTTGAGGGGGATTACAGGGGCAGGGGCTGACTCTTGAGGTGCAGAGACATCCAGTCCCCCGTCAGAAGTCGCTGGCCCATGTACTCCCTGAAGATAGGAACAGGGCCTTATTTTCCTTGCAATAGCTGTATTTTCTGTATTTAGCCTAGAGACCTATACACAACAGACGTTTACAAAATATTTGTAAAAAGAATCAATTTGTTCATTGAATGCACTAGGATGGGGACAAGTTTAGACAGATCAGAGCAGACCAGGGGCAGTATGGAGGCAGACACAAAGTCTGAGTAGAAAGTCGCAACATGAGCGTCCAAAATAAAAGGTTAGGTTGTTCATTCACCAACTAAATGGTCCAGGGAAGGTGCTTTATATATAGTCCTTCATTTTTCCTTCTTACCAATATTTCCGTTTTTGAAATGAAGGAACTGAGGATTAGAGAAGGTGATAACTTGGTCAGCCTCTCTGCTTGCCTGTGGACCAGCACCCCCATGCTCCTTCCCCAACCACAGGGTGGCTCAAGAGTCCAGGCGGGGACAAAGTGCCCTGGGCCCCGGGGAAGAGCCCAGTGGATACCGCATGACTTGTGAGGTCAATGCTAACCTCAGAGCATGTGCTTGAGGGAGAGGCAGAGCAAGAACACAGAGGGGTCTGCTCCTGAAGGTTCATCCCGGAGGCACAACAAAGAACAAATGGTGGCTTGAGATGTGGCCGAATCAACGTGGGCTCTGCCTTGGCCAAGCCTCATGCTGCTTTGCTCATTTCTCAACACTTCTTTGGAGCTGAAATAATGTAATAGTCAGCTATTCTGCTTGCCTTTTTATTAGCTGGCTGCAGCATCCAAAGGGACAGTGACGATGACAATCACTAGGAAAACCTGGCTTTGGATCTTGCAGGCTCATTGCACGGAAGGACCTGGGAGACCCTCTGAATGAGACTGTTAATATATTATTTTAATTTTTCCCAGATTGAAAGTCACATATTTAAAAAGAGAAAAAAGCACATGGGACTGTTACAACGGAACACGCGTTACACATCCTAAATTCATAATCTCCCGTTTGCACCTCCAGAGTGAGTGACTGTGAGTCGGTTGCTACATGTTCCATGAACTGAGGCACGCTTGCATTTTGAAGGAAGTCTGGTGATGCTGGGAATGTCCTGGAAGCCCTCTAAGAGGGTCCAGGTACACAGAAAATCACGGTCCTGTTGACCCTCACATCCCTTCCTGGCGCTGGCCCGGCCACCGTTGACATGCTCCAATATCGACCAAAAGGGGAAGTCGGTGGGGGCGCCGTGGCCAGCGGCGTCACCTGTGCCCTGGGGCCACCAGAATTCCCACAGCAGCTCCAGAGAAGGGGAGACTTGCCACCGGCCAGAGTCCCTGGAAGGGAGTCCCTGAATACCACATCTGCTGGCCTAGACTCTGTCACCATTTGGGGAAGAGTCTTGCTGGTTCGCTAGGACTTGTGCCACTGCCAGGAGAGAACAAAGGGGCAGAGCTGGCGATGCCTGGGTCCCAGAGTGAGGGGCAGTTCCTAGATCCTCATCTGTTCCTTGACGGATGGGAGTGGTGTCTTCCTCTGGTTAGGGGTTGAAAATGGCTAGGATCTCACCTGTTCCCCAATGGGTGGCAGGTGGCAGGAATGAGAGGGGGTACAGGGAAGAACAGACCCTAATGTACTTGCCTAGATCCACTGCCTTTCATAGGACGTGGAGGGGAGGGGAGCAACCTGGAAATCACATTCCACCAAGTCAGGGTCTGAAGCCGGGAGTTTGTGTTAGCGGGGTCACAGGATGCTAACGCGCATGGCGCCTCAAGTCTTAGGTATCTGGAGTCAAGCGTCCAGGCTCGAAGGCTCACAGCATGTCAGAGGCCAGAGGGAGCTCTCCAGCAAGGCCGCCTCTGCAGCACAGTTCCCGGACAGGAGAGCGAGGCCAAGCCAGCGCGGGCAGGAGGCTGCCAGGGAGAGCAGATGACAGCTAGCTCAGGTCAGAGAGCTCCAGCCTCAGAAAATATCCACGTGTGGTCCAAGAACCAACACAGTAAGAATTGCCCAAGATATGTTTGTTAGAAATGCAGCTTCCTGCGTTCCAACCTAGACCTGTGAACACAATCTTCGAAAGCTAGCCTGACTTGAAGGGTAAGGGCCAGAGAAAGAAGGAGAAGTTTCGCCAATGTTCCCAGCCTCTCTGCCTGGGCTCCTGCCTCTAAGACTCTCCCCGGGGCCAAGAGGACGTGGGACAGAATGACTTCAAAACTGAGAACTCACTCAGTCCAACACAAGGCTCATTACCCCTGGGGCTAATCCGCAGCACCCTGCCCGCTGTGCTAAGGGGCCCTCATCGTTAGTCCGTCCCCCAAAGGTCACAAGCTCGGGGCTCGGAGCTCCAACCAAGGAGCTGTGCCAAGTCCCCCTGCCTGCCTCAGCCCTGTCTTTCCCAGCTCCCTGGGGCCAAGGCGGCTGCGAGGCCAGTTACGGAGTCGAGTAGAGACCAGGACAACCTCAGTTCCCAGTAGCCCTAACGGGATCCGCAGAAAGCCAGTTTGGCTCAGAATTAAGATCTTTTGCAATATACCTAGGCTCTCCTGGCGGTGGGACCTACAGTGCAGGGTACATCATAAGCAACCGAAAGGCATTTAAGGGAGCAAGAGTTGTGAATTCCCAGCCACAGACCGCCTCTCCCCAGCACCCAGCAGCGACCCAGGCAATAGGGAAATGAGTGAGGTTAGGTGTATTCCAATAAAATGCTCCTTACACAAACAAGCCACGATCTGGACCTGGCCCACAGGCCAGAGTCTGCCAACCCCTGGCATAGAGGCTGAAAGGGAAGGTTTTAAAGACAGATGGTTGGTTTCAAACTTGAACTCCAACAATTGCTCTCTGTGGAGCCTTGGGCGAATTACTTGACTTCCCCAAGATGTATTGCTACGATCAACAGCGTGCCCTTCTTATAAGACTTCAATGGGGGGCACCTGGGTGGCTCAGTGGTTAAGCCTCTGCCTTCAGCTCAGGTCACGATCCAGGTCACGATTCCGGGATCGAGTCCCACATCGGGCTCCCTGCTCGGCGGGAAGCCTGCTTCTCCCTCTCTCACTCCCGCTGCTTGTGTTCCCTCTCTAGTTGTGTATCTCTGTCAAATAAATAATGAAATAAAATAAAATAAAATAAAATAAAATAAAATAAAATAAAATAAAATAAAATAAAATAAAATAAAATAAAATAAAATAAAAATACTTCAATGAGATTCACGCATACAGAGTGCTAAAGCCGGTTTCCCAGAGCGTGAACGAGCACCCGCTGATGACTCTCACCCTTACTCTTCGGGGCAGTGACAATGCCACCCAACTTTTCTAGCAGGTGACTGCTGCCTCCTGGGCTGCCCAAGGGACCCATGTGCTTGCCCCTGCCCAGTCTAGGCCTGGCTTTGCTCCCCTCTCTTGTCTTCTTGATTGGTCGGCTGTCCGAGGGGGAGCCTTGAACTCCTCTCTTGTGCTACTGAGTGGAGCTCCTCCCGGCTCCCCACATGTTCCACCTGCCCCAGGGGGACCACCTAGTTCCAGGGTGCCTCAAGCAGCCACCTCTGCACTTCTGACGTCCTGGAGGAGCAAATAGGACTCTGGGCCGGCTCGTCATCTTCTCATCTCGGTACTTGCCAGGAAAATTCTGCAGACCAGCCGTTCTGTGGGACAGTCACAAGTGCCTGCGAAAGGAACAGGTACCCCAGATAGGTGTTGGAGACACAGGGGAGAAGACAACTGAAAATGTCAGGGCCTTCAATAAGCTAATATGCATCTTTGATCTTCCAGAGGGGATTGAAATGGTCTGTGGCATCTCTGCAATGGAACAGTTCCAAGGGCCATCGCCCACAGTTCTGAGGGACATATCTTGGGAAATGCAGCTGTGGGGCTCTGGGAGTGGATTGAGGGCAGAGGTTGGCAGAGTGTGCACAGTAGCGAGATATTTGAAATCCTTCCTCTTCTTTTTTACCTGTGTTCATTTCTCATCACAACCTTACTCAGTACGGCTGTTACGTGGGTATAGCCTGCCCACCTCGGGGAGGCAGGTTTCCGGCATAAGGCTTCGCTCCCTCTGCCCAGCAGACCCGCAGGATCCATAAAGAATTCTCTTAGTTCCTGAAATCCAATGCCCCTTCCTTCCTGAAGACGCCCCAGTCACCCCAGCCAATCTTCATCTTACCAAATGTTCTCCTCTTTGACTCTTAAAACAAGTTCAAAGTGGCTCACAATTCATGTCAAGTGGACGGGCCTGCAGTTTCCTAGTTTGTCCCCAAGGGCTCCTTTATCAAACCACTGCTTTATTGGCCTGAGTCATCTCATCTCCTCTGGGGCCTTTTCTGAACTCAGCGAAATTGTTTAAACATCCTGGACCTTCTCCTGTTTCCCCCCGGCCTCTGTTGTGTGCGCCCAGAGCCTGGTGGGGCTGACCTGGGGGCTGGGGAGGGGGACGACCATGCACAGGCTAAGGCTCTCTAGCAATGCCCAGCACTGCTATTCTTCACTCCGGCTGTGCCCACGCAGCCGGGGGCAGCCTGAGCCGTGCCGTTCTGGCCTGCTCTTCCCCTTTGTCTGGGGAACAGGACCAGACCCTGATCCTCGAGGCAGCCCCGCTCCAGCTGTTGAGCTAAGACCGGCTCATTGACAAGAGACTCCTCTTTCATTCTTCATTTTCTTTATTGCAAATCAGTGGTAAAAGAGTTTACAATCCAACAATGTCTGGGAAGTACCTTGAAGTCTCCTGATGAAAGGTGCTAGGAGGGACTACATATTATTATTTCGGCAAACAAGGGAAATAATAGCTTGTTGCTTCATCTAATTCCCCTGAGTGGGCTCAGGCTCTGTAATTACCCAGGTTATGGGGCCCTTGCTCAGAAGGCCGCGTCCGCGGGCACAGGTGGGCACATGGCCCGGTGGGGTTGGATCACATGGCCCCTGCACACCCATCCCAGGCAGAGCTGCTGTGGGGCCGGCTTTACATGGGAGGGCTGCGCCAGGTTGACAGTGTGTGGAAATCGCCTTTAATAGAAGAATCTACAAACCCGTGAGGCAAGTTTGTGCCGGTTCCTCCCTGTGGTCCCAGCACCCGAGCGGAGGGAACAGACCTCTGCCGTTCCCAGGCCGGGGCTGAGGCCCTGGAAACATCCTGAAGGACCTGATGAGTTCTCCCCAGCCTGGGGTCCCAGTGGGCCTCTGACTTATGTCTCCTCCCTTTTCTTGGCAAGGCTGCCTCAGCCTCCTCACTTTCAAAATGAAAGGGTTGATGAAGTCTGTGGTTTCCAGGCCCTCCCAGGCATCAGGTTCCGCGGGGGACATTTGTGGCCACTTGTGGGTCAGGGGGAAGCCGGCCAGGCAAGGAGTCTTGCCTCTGACCGAAAACTCAGATCCACTCTCCTGTTTTCCATTTGTGGGTCCCCAGGAGATTGTGTTTGGGGAGGTGGGGAATGAAAGCTTTCTCCTGTCTGAAAATGATCCGTTAAAACCTTGCTGCTCTTTTGTCCTTAATGTCCTTTTTACTCACGAGTCCTTTGATCCCCATTCCAAGCACCTCCCAAGTGTTTTTCTCATCTCTACCCAACTTTCAGTGAAGATTATTAAGAGGTATTTGTGGGAATAAAATAAAGGTGTGTTGGGGTTTTATTTAATCTAGTTATCTGGTGGAAATAGAATCCCAACTTTGATGGTGTGGGCTGTTGGGAGCATTCGTTGAAACATCTTTCCTCCTCCTGCTTCCCTCTTTCTTTCTGGGCCAATGTCTGTAGCTCAGCAAGGATGTTGACACCTCGTCCAGCCTCCAGAGACATCGTGGACCTCACAGACCCGCCATGCCTGTTCTGAAAGCCCACCCATAAGATTCCATTTGCTAGTGAGTTCTATCTCTCAAAGGGTTCCCTGCACACACGGCCTGTAGCGAGGAGCCACGTGCCCCCTTCTTCCTTCGCCAGCCAGGCCCCGTCCAGTGCTCACGCTCTTGGGTGCACTGGCTTCCTGAGAGGCTCATTCCCTGGCTCGAATTCAGATCCTCTCCTTCTCGTTGCTGAACCTCCAGCACTCCTTCTGAGCAGATCCCTTGGCCTCCCTCTCCCCTCCAGGGAGGCTGCTCACCTCTGCCGGCCTGACTGCATGTCAGAACTTGGACTTTGGGGATGCTGTGGGGGTGCTCTTGGAAAGACAGCAAAGAGACGGAACTCTCTAGCTTTCATGACACCTCCCCCCTTGCTTTCACCAAGGACTGCTCCTCTCCTGCCAGAGGCCGCCTTGGACCCCGATATTGCACCCCGACCTAGGAATTCTCTGGCCATGAAATCCCTCAGTAGTAGCTTTTTTCTCTGAGGTCATAAGGCGGCACCAGGAGGTTGGTATCCATCCCTACTGCCCCCTCCCTTTTCCTGACTGCTTCAGGTAGCCCCCAGCTAGTGGGCACACAGGCCAGAAGAAGGCAGACAGCCCTCTGGCCAGTCAGGGAGGGACAGAAGACGGCTCGAGGCTGCTCGCTGCTCCGTGACATGCTCTCTCCCCTGGCCTTTGTCGCCTCCCCGAAACAGCACTGCTGGCCCCCACTCTCTGCAGACAACACCCCCCGGCCCTCTGTCGGGCCACATCTGACCGGCCCTTGGAGAATGACATCCTTTCCCAATGTGCTTCTCCAACCTCATCTGGGCTGGGACCCCCCGCATTTCACGGGCTCCTCCCTCCCCGAGGCCCATCCAGGAGGCTCTGAGTGAAGACGTTTCAATGCCACAGCCTGACCCCACATTTTCTTGCTATTTCCTCGCTTTCCTCTCTTCCCCGCCGGTGCCAGGCCTCCCACGCATAGATTTCTCATCGAGGCTGGGGGTCTGAGAGCACAGCTTTCCTCTGAGTCCTCTCCTACGGCTGTGGAGAGTCTGGGCAGCATCTGGCCTGGGCCGGTCTGGAGAGATCTGGAATCCAAACAGTCTTTAAAGAGTTATGGCTCCATGAACCACGGATGGCAACGTCTTCTATTATTAACAGTTCCAGCTTTCCCATCTGGCTGTTTGCAAAAGGAAAGCTGGAGATTACTGTCAGCATTAATTACAATCAGGTGGACTTTTTTTTTTTTCCATTTTGCCCCAGTGGTTTCTCACACAGCGAGAAATCCTTAAAATGCATGTCCTTTGCAATGTGGCACATAAATCCTCGCTGCTGGTGAGAGCGGCTGTCAGCCCGCCGGGCTCTCCCTGGGTCTGGTGAACTTGGTGAAGTTCAGCAAGCTTCCTCAGGTTTAAAGGTGAGCCTGAGCTCCTTGAATCTTGAAGGGAGGAAATGTCAAGAGAATCGGCTTCCCTGCACGGTTTCTGGCACTTCCTGCTTCTAGGCTAACCAGAGCTGCCTCAAGAACAGTTTCTGGAATGTCAAGAACAGTTTCAGGGCCCAGCTGAACCATAGAAGGAAGAAACACGCGTCCCTGTGACTCCCACACAACCTGAGTCCTCCTGCTCCCTCGGTCAGGTCTGCTGCCCCGGGCCCTTGCCCTGGTTCTGGTCAGTGTCTGAAAACTGTGATCTCATTTGGAAATATTTTCTTTGCCTCCATCTTTGTCTCTACATGTATAGTCATGTAGAGACAGGCTGCTTCTCCTGTATTTTCTGAAAGCTTCTTTGAATTGGTCTCCCCTGGGTTATTTTTCTCTACAGACTCTCCACAAATGTTAATCTTTAGGATTATTAAACATTGGGCCCACCATCGTTCTGCAGACATTTGAATGTACCTTGGATGGACCATTCTAGCATTTTAGTTCTTTTTTTTTTTTTATAGGTCTGCTGTTTATGGTCTTTCCCAACTAGATGGCCCTGGGAAGCTGTTTAAACCTACCAAGTTGTTCCCTTGTCTGCAACATGGACGTACTATGTCTTCACGGCATTCCTAAGTGGGGTAGGAAACATGACGACTCAGCCCTGGCAAGGGACGGGTGTTAGCTGCTCACCTGGGCCATGATTCATGGGCTGGGGCCTTGGGAGAAGGAACCAGGGCCTGAGTCCTCAACACTCATTAGAAGACAACTTTTTCCCTTGGAGGGGGAGGAGGGGGCCCTTGTAAGGAGACTACAAGTGTGTATGCAGTATAAAACACCACTGTTTTAAATACCCCCCTTTTTTTTCCATCATGGAACCCAGTCTTTGTGGGTTCTCTTTGCCCCATGGGGCTCGTCCCATTTTCTAATGGAATGAACCACCTCACCCTGCTGGCTTGTGGTTTTATCCATCAATTGCTGCAATTTAAAGTTCCAAGTTTTGAAAAAGAAAGTCATTAACCGAGAGCCTTTGCCCCAGCCCCAACGTTCTCTGACACCCCACCCACAAAATAATGATCTTGGGGAAAAATTGGGGAAGAGAGGTGACAACTTTGAAAAACCTGGGTGGAGCATGAATTATTTTCTCAATAAAAACTGAGCAGAGGAATTTACCACAATCACCCTGGTTGGCCACTAGCTGGGCCCCGCCAGAGCTTGCCCTACTTCGGGCCCCCAAGTCCCCGGCCCCTGGAAGCTCAGTAGTCATAGCGGCAGGCAGCCTGAGTCGCATCCATTCCTCGGAGATGGTCCTCCGCTGCCTGGGGCCCTTCCATGGTGGGTGTCAACCACAACTCCCTCCAAGCTCCCGAACCATCTTTCAGATGAATTCCCTGGCTGCATTTCATAATCTCAGGAGAATAAATGAAGTTTTTGACAGTTAATTTATTTCTTTGATGTATTTCAGATGTATCTTCAGACAAAGCGCTGGGTTAGTCGTGTTGGTTGTCTTGAATCGGATATTAGGTGAGAATACTTCCTCGACACCATTACTGAAATGTGCATTAACTGTATTTGCACAGAGTCGCAGCGCTCGATGACCTCCTGAGCTCCTAATTTTTCTACTTCATTACACTTGGTGGGTTTGCTGAGATTCATAAATGAGACAGTTATGAATGTGGCCACAACCACGTGGGTCTGCTCAAAATCGGTATCTCATCCCTGTACTCATGAAGGTACAGAAATCATCCATTATGAGCAAAATTAAGGGAAATATGTTATGTAGACAAATGGTTTAGTCAAACACTCCCTTTTCCAGATTTCAAATGTTTTCGTAAAAGTGCTTCTTATTGTCGAAGTGGGCAAGGCCCATTTCTTCCCCTTGGATCTGAACTTCCGAAGAGGGTGTCTCCATCTCAGCCCCTTTCCCAGGCACAGAACCCGGGAGACGGTAGAGTCCGTCACAGATGCCCCGAGGCCAACAGGACTCAGAGGAAAGATCACAGGTTGAGTGGACACAAAATTCTGCATTTGGCTGTTACCATTTCCTATTTCCCAAACGAGGCCACAGGGGAGTCATGCATTGTCATCCCTGGGAGATCGTTTTACTGGGGAAGCCCTAGACCACCCTGAGTGCCATGGCTACCTTCTTCTGAGGGGGGTGGGCAACCCTGCCCTATGACTCGGGTGCAACTTTTGGAGTCAGCCCAATATGCATTTCAGACCTGGTCCTGTTGCTTCCTAACTCTGGAACATCAGAATGGTGCCTAACCTCTGGGGACCTCCATTTCTTTATATGTGCTGGTAGCTATTCCAAGGATTCAGTAAGGTGGTGGATATGAAACTTTCAAACAGTTTTTTAAATAACTTTTTTAAAGATTTTATTTATTATTTATTTGACACAGAGAAACACAGCCAGAGAGGGAACACAAGCAGGGGGAGTGAGAGAGGGAAAAGCAGGCTTCCGGCCGAGCTCAATCCCAGGACCCTGGGGATCATGACCTGAGCTGAAGGCAGTCGCTTAACGACTGAGCCACCCAGGCGCCCCCAGGACCGTTTTGATCCTGATACACAGAACATGGTCCGTAAATAGTGACTTTATCATTATCACAGAACAACAGACATGGTCCACTCTGGGGGTCCACTGACTCTTCTCTAGTCCTGTCTCTGGGCTATACTATTGTACAGATTTTCTCTGCTCTGTGACAAATGACCAAAAACTGAAGAGCATTTATCCCCTCATAGTTTATATGGATCAGGAGTCTGGGCACAGCTCTACTGGTCTCCTGCTTAGCCTTCTGCAGCCAGGTGTTGGCTACGCTGTGTTCTCATCTGAAGGCTCAATCGGAAACCAACCCATGTCCAAGTTCACTCGGTGTTGGCAGATGTCAATTTCTTGCCACTGAGAGCTTGAGGGCCCAGACTTCTGGCTGGAGGCCACCCTCAGCTCCTGGAGGCCCTTGCCGTGTGACTGCCGTGTGACTGTCTCCATAGGCCTTCTCACAACACGACAACTCTGTTCTGAGACAGCAACAGAGAGAAGAGCAAAATTGCTAGCCAGACAGTCTATTATAAAAATCACAGAGGGCGCCTGGGTGGCTCGGTGGGTTAAAGCCTCTGCTTTCAGCTCAGGTCATGACCTCAGGGTCGAGGGCCGCATTGGGTTCTCCCCTCAGCATGGAGCCTGCTTCCTCCTCTCGCTCTGCCTGCCTCTCTGCCTGCCTCTCTATCTACTTGTGATCTCTCTCTCTCTGTCAAATAAATAAATAAAATCTTTTTAAAAAATCACAGAAGTGACAGCCCATCACTTTTCCATGTTCTTTTGGTTAGGAACAAGATGCAGGCCCTACCCAAGGTCAAGGAGAGGGGATGGTGCGAGAAGATGCGGGAGGTTGGGATATTGAGGGTGGTCCTACAGTCTGTCTACCACAAGTAGGAAAGGCCTCAGAAAGTCAGAGCCACATCGATGCTTCTCAAAGTCTGATTGCTCATCCAGCAGCATCACTGACCACACTCCAGCCCTACTGTATGTGTAGCAAAATACCACAAACTTATGGATTTAAAAACCCCACAAATTTATTATCTTACAATCTTGAGGTCAAGAAGTCTGAAATGGGTGTCACTGCGCTAAAATCAAGGCCAGGAGGACTACATTCCTTTTGGAGGTTTTTGGTGAGGATTTGTTTTCCTGGCCTTTCAAGTTTCTAGAAGTTTCTGCCATCTCTGGCTCCCAGCCATATCGCTCTGTCTTCAAGGCCAGCAACCGTGAGTTGAGTTATTCTCCCATTAAATCACTCTGATCTCTTCTGCCTCCCTTCCCACATTTAAGGATCCTTGTGATTACATTTGGCCACATGGGTAATTCAGGATAATCTCCCTATTTGAGTTATGTATTTATAGAGGGAGAGGGAGAGAGGGAGAATCCCAAGCAGGCTCTGTACCCAGAGCAGAGATTGATACAGGGCTCAGTCTCACAACCTGAGATCAGGACCTGAGCCCAAAACAGGAGTCAGATGTTTAACTGACTGAGTCACCCAGGATCAACTCCTTAGTGACCTTTTATTTCCTCCTTCTTCACTCATGTCCACCCACCTCCCCCCTGGTAACCATCAGTTTATTCTCTATAGTTAAGAGTCGTTTCTTGGTCTGTTGTTCTCTTTTTTTCCCTCTACTCATTTATTTTGTTTGCTCATTTGTACGAGTGAGGCTATATGGTAGTTGTCACTCTCTAATTCATTTCACTTACCATGATATTCTCTAGCTTTATTCATTTTTGTGAATGTCAGGGTTTCGTTCTTTTTTATGGCTGAATAATATTCATTGTGTGTGTATGTGTGTGTGTGTGTGTGTGTGTGTGTGTGTGTACACCACATCTTCTTTATCCATTCATCAGTTGATGGACACTTAAGCTGCTGCCATAGTTAGACTATTGTAAAGAACCCCACAATAAATGTAAGGGTGCATGTATCCCTTTGAGTTAGTATTTTTTTTATTTTTTTGGGTAAATACCCAGTAGCAGGATTACTGGATTGTAAGGTAGTTCTATTTTTAACTTTTTTGAGGAAACTCCATAATGTTTCCCAGAGTGGCTGCACCAGTTTACATTCCCACCAACAGTGTGCTTTTCTCCACATCCTCACCAACCCTAGTTGTTTCTTGTGTTTTTTATTTCAGCCATTCTGACAGGTGTGAGGTGATAGCTCATGGTAGTTTTGGTTTGCATTACCCTGAGGATATGTGATGTTGACATCTTTTCATGTGTCTATTGCCCAGCTGAATGTCTTCTTTAGGCAAATATCTCCTCATGTCTTGTGCCCATTTTGTAATGGGATTATTGGGTTTTGGGGTGTTGATTTGTATAAGTTCTTTATATATTTTGGATACTAACCCTATAACAGCTCTGTCATGGGCAAATATCTTCTCCTATTCAGTAGGTTGCCTTTAGTGACCTGAATTCTATCTGCAAAGTTAAGTCCTCCTTACCATGTAAGGTAACATAGCCACAGGTTACAGCTGTTAGGATAGAAACATCACCAGTCGGGCACCCTTTTCCCTACTGCACACACTGAATCAGACATGGGTCCAGCTGCCTCTGGATTAACAAGCCCTCCAGGTGATTCTAATACACAGCCACCGGTCTGCCTCAACAGGGTTTGAAACAATTAGTTTATAAGACACAGGTGTCAATACCTTGTCACTGGTGAGAGGAAATAGGGGATTGTTGTGATGACTAAAACATGTTAAAGAATGATCAGGCATAAGCAACTCTAGGAATACTTTTTTTTTTAAGGTTTTATTTATTTATTTGGCAGAGAGAGAGAGAGATAACAATCAAGGGGAGTGTGGCAGGGGGAGAAGCAGGCTCCCCACTGAGCAGGGAGCCCGACACAGGGCTTGATCCCAGGACCCTGGGTTCATGACCTGAGTCAAAGCCGCTCGACTGATTGAGCCCCCCAGGTGCCCCACAACAGGAATTCTTCTGATTAGAGCTTAGTAGAGAAATCTGTACTCTATCCACAAGAAAGTTGGGAGCAAAAAGCCCCATTTCCCATGTCAGTGAAGTATGAAGAAAGCCTCAGAGAGGAGGGACTCAGGAGGTGAGTCACAGCCACTGTGCTTCTCAGGGATGGTGCAGAGGAAGAAGGCAAAACTTACTGTGCTGCTGGGGAGGAGATAAGCCATGGGTCACTATAGGTGAAGCATCTCAGAATCCTTTGCAGTTAGTATTAAATCCCACAGGCAGAAATGAGATGATTCCAACTATGCAGATCCAGACGGTATAGGCAGAGTGCCACCCTGTAGAAATGTTTGCTTTAGTGGCGCTCGACCAAACTGTCATCAAGTACCTTCCGACGATGTGATATGCAGAGGCACATGGGTCACACTGTATGCTACATACGGTTTGTTGCGTGCTGTAAGGGCTAGATAGCATGGGGGGAAGAAGGAGTGGTGTGCTTTTCTTCTTTTCTTTCCTAAGGTTATGCCTTTCTTACTCTGGCCCAGGACAGCTTTGCTTGGAGGAATGATCAAAGAGTAGGGAATAAGAAAGGTTAGGATTGGACAGAACAAATTCAAAATCTGAGCTCTTGCCCTCATCATATAGATTATCCAAGATAGTTCTTTTTCTCCGCTTTTCCCATGTTAAGGGCTAACCACGGAGGATTCATCATAAATCCTTCTTTACGGGGAAGAATTACCTATTTGCTATGGAAGTGCAGCCATGATGGAGTCAGGAAGAAGGAGGTGACCCCTGTCAGTTGTCCTCAGGCATCACCTGGAGAGCTGGTTCGAAGACAGAGCCCAAGGCCCCAGCCAAGAAATTCTAGCTCAGGAATTACTGCTCAGGAGAGTCAAACCTGCTGCTTCTCCTCCCTGCAGCTTTAAGAAGAAGGAAAGGACTAAAAAATGACAGGATAGAGATATTTGGTCCCAATATTCCTTTTTCCCAGGTCCAACCTAGAGGAGCTAAAAAATATTAAATAAATCAGGGCAACTCAGAGGGCAGAGGAAGGCCTTCTCTCCCAGAGTCCCCATCGATGATTCTTAAAGATCAGTGCTGGAAGCCCAGGGCCAGTATGGTGCAATGTAGACTACATAAGAGAGCAAAATGGCGAGACCAGCTGGTACCTTTGAGCTTCCCACAGCCTGCAGTGGGCCAACATGGAACCACGGCATGGAGGGTCATTGGACACGGGCCTGGATGGGGATGTGACGGAGACTTGGTGTCCTTCAGCCACCAGAAGCAGGACAGAGACCATCTCAGCCAGTGGAAGGCAGTCTCAGACTTCATCCTTGGCTGTCCAGACAGCCACCCATGTGTCTACAATGCAGACACCCAAGGAGTACTCAACAGTGGGCGCCTGGGTGGCTCAGTCAGGTGAGTGTCCCACTCTTGGTTTTAGTGCCGGTCGTGATCTCAGGGTCATGAGATCCAGCCCCATATCGGGCTCGCACTCATCAAGGAGTCTGCTTCAGATTCTCTCCCTCTGCCCCTCCCACCCTTCCCTCAAATAAATAAATAAATCTTTTTTTAAAAAGAAATATTGGACAGTAGATGGAGGGGGCCTCCAAAGACCCTCCACCGCAGAGTCACGTAAGCCAGCCCACTCCCTCAATACCCGGAGCAGCCAGTGGAGGAAAGAAACAGAAAACTAAGGATCAAGAGTCAGGGCCGAGAATTACTGAAAGGACAACTCAAGTCATCGATTTGCACTCAGTTTAAAACAATTAAGTCTGGAAAGTTAATTTATTGACAGTCTTCAAGACTTTATTATATGAATGCATAAGATAGTAAAATAGATGGTCAACTTAAGTCAATGCCAATGGAACTGTGGGTCCCGGGTGTGGTGGACTAAGGACTTGGAAGTTTCCAGAGGGCTTGGTCATTTAGCAGTGACTTTCCTGAGTGACGGTCACAGGGTTGCCTATCACAAGTATAAGCTACATTCTGCTTTTAGTGAATCAATGTAAGCACAAATCCACAAGATGGGCAAGAATCATCCTATCTCTGGCCCTAGAAATATAAATATGTCTCTCTCTCTCTCTCTTTTTACGATTTTTTTTTAATTTACTATTTGAGACAGAAGGAGAGAGAGAGAGCAGGGAGAGGGGCAGAGAGAGAGAATTTCCACAGAGTCCCCACGGAGCCTGACAAGGGTTCGATCTCATGACCCCGAGATCATGACCTGAGCCAAAACCAAGAGTCAGGGGCTTAACCAACTACACCACCCAGATGTCCCAGAAATGCGTCTTTTCACAAAAGAAACAATGTGAAACAAGGACTTACACTGGTGTTTTTAACAATCAGACCAAGTGTCTTTCATTATCCTTTGGACCCAGGCTAACGTAGCACCCCTCCTTTCTTTCTCTGCTATAGGGATGTGGATAGCCGCGTTAGGAATTTTGCAACAGAAGTGCGCTGAGTTCCTTTGTATGTAAGACTGTATTGCTGGCTTCTACAGGTAACACAAGAACAAGTAGGACATGGGCATTCTCAAGAGAAAGCGCTGTGTTACTCTGAGGAGCAAGGCGTTGAACTCTGGGTGGCTTATGCGTCTGCTAGACAGGTTAAAATACAGCAGCCATGGTGAAATGCTTTCTGTTCCCCATTGTGATAGAAGTTCAAAATCTCTACAGGAACTGCACCTCCCCCAGGCACCCCTTTGGAAAGCAGAGAACAATCATAAGTCTGGGAGCTGCAGGTGCCTTAGGTCTCCTAACCAAAAGAGTTAGGAACTGCCAGCAAGTTGCAGGGAGAAATTTGATCGATAATAATAGTAATTTTTTAAGGCCACTTATTTAACCTACTGAATCATCCCAATTGTAGATCAAATCCCCGAGCACTGATGAGGTCTAGGGTGTATAAAAAAGGGTTTTCCTGCTGGTCACTCTTAGTGTGAGCGCTCTACAATATTTTTTCCCATTAGTAATCATCAGGTGAAAAAGGATTTCTTCTGGTGCATTTCTTTCCCTTGTTGGGAACTTTTCTAATAACCCCCAAACTTCTGATTTAAAAGAAATCGCCCAAAAAATGCTTTTGTGAAGGAAGCATAGTTTGCTTAGATATGCATGGCATAATCTAGAACCAAAAAAAATCATTTCTCTCTGACTCATTTGTGAAATGTATTCTGGGACTATTTTTGTCTTTGGGATGCATGCAACATCTATTATTAAATTGTGCTGTAAAGAAGTTTGGAGATCACTTACAAGTAATTCTGCTAATGCCATGGTTTAATTTAAACATGTGTAACCCTTATGTATCTTTAACTGTTTGGTTACAAAGCAATCAGAAAAGTTGTGGCAACAGGACTTTGGTCTTGCAGTATTTTGAAGAGGCTGTTCTTTCTGACGGTGTAGCTCTCTTCAGTTGGAATTCAGGTATCATTTGCACATGCTAGAGGATTCAGCAAAGGCTACATAATTACGATTTCACTTCTAATGTTAGCATACCAGAATCTAATGACTGCACAGCAGAACATCAATTAATCAAAATGCTGGGTAGCTGGATGTTCCTACCAGTTAATTGAATTTACTGGTAAATTCAGGCTCCAATGGCAAATCCTTTTATTTTTACCCCTGTGAAAAATCCTCCCCAAAAGCATTAGTCCACATTAGTAACTATAATATACCACGGACTGACATTGGATATTCACAAATATGGTCCTTTTTGTGCCTCTTTTTATCAGTCTAAACACCAGTTCTCCTTACCAAGTCCTGGAAATGTGCTGATGGCTATAGCTTTGAGCCTGGAATGTGGAATTGGTTCACATAATGAACTATGGCAAAATTTCTCAATTAATTGGATGCCTTCATTCATCAGGGTTCTCTTTAATGACTTTTGCTAAAATAGTTTTTGCAAGCTCAAAATTGCAAAACAGGCATTTCTCTTTTTAACAGAAAGGAAATTTTCAGGTAGAAGCATTGTGCCTTATGAACTTCAAAATAGGCACGTCCGTCTGGGACAGCCTCATTCTTTAAGCTTTACAGCCAAAGCTAAAGTTACAGCCGATGAGAATGCGAGCCTCAGACTAGGGCAGGTGTTTCCATTCTTTTCAGATGCTTATCTTAACATGGAGTACAGTCAAGTCTATAAAACCGGGTGGGAATTTCACTGGTGCAGATTCAGGCTGGACCGTAAACTGTCCCAGCTCCGTGCCTGCACGGCCTGTGCTATAGCCCTCTAGAGAACCTTCTAGAAATGTAACCAAGGACTTCAATCCTGTTTTTTGAGCGATGTTTGTGGATGTGCATGTTTTTAATATATTGCAATGGGTTAAAATTCATGAAGAATTATTGAACACCTATCTTAGGCTTTCGCAGTCTTATCAGAGGCTGAGAGGATTTCAGAGCAGTTGGACCCAGAGACATGACAGTCTTTGGGGTTAAAGCAAGTAAGTGGGTGATGTAAAATACCTAAGTTAACATTAAACCGCCAGAAATGGTTCTGTAGAAGTGCTCCCAGATTTAGAGAAGCAGAGGCCCGGAGACTGACTCACTGTCTCTGTAGCTAACTAAGAAAAGTGATGCTTTAAAATGCGCACTGATGGGGTGCCTGGGTGGCTCAGTTGTTAAAGGTCTGCTTTGGCTCAGGTCAACATCCCAGGCTCATGGGATCGAGCCCCACATCAGGCTCCCTGCTCAGATGGGAGCCTGTTTCTCCCTCTACCCCCCTCTTTCCAACCTGCTCATGTCTCACTGTCTTTCTCACTCTCAAATAAATAAATAAATAAATAAATAAAGCATACTGCATCACAGAACTTCCCTGCCTAAAACCGTCTGGAGCTCCTTTTTCCCTTTCAGAACATTTGGGGATTCTATATGGTTCATGTGTTCTTCCATGGACCACCTGGGAGCCCCCACCCTGCCCCTCCCCGGGCCCCATTCCCTGGCTCCCAACACAATGGCCTTCAAAAAAAAACAACCTCCTGAGACAAACCATAAGAGCCTCTTAATCTCAGGAAACAAACTGAGGGTTGCTGGGGGTGGGGGTGAGGGAGAGATACAGTGGCTGGGTCATGGAAAAAAAAAATTCTACTAAAGATTCACTTTTCCTTGCTCTGGAATCTTCTCCAGTGCCCTTCACCCATAGTGTCTCCACTCTATTTGCCTTGTTAAGTTCTCCATCCAAGTGTTGCATAAAATGTCACCTCTACCAAATCCTTCCCATAAACTTTTTCTTCGTTAATCTTCTACGAATTTGTAACTAAATATACGTTTGGATATTTAGGGCTTTTTGTTCTCATTAGATAACATAATCCATGAGGAGAAGAACCACATCTTTTGTGTCTATTTCCATATCGCTCGCATCTAGCACTGTTCCCAAGCATGGGAAGCATTCAATAAATACTTTTGAATGAATAAATAAGTGAAGGAATACACAGAATAGCGTGAAATCAGTATAGACTCCACATGCCCTTCAGTTATACTGGTAGCAATAAACGTCATGAGTAAGTGACTCCTATCCCAGGTCTGTCCCTTCCTTACGTATTTATTGCCTGCCTGGTATGTGCTAGATTAGTGTGCCACGTATGAAGAATTTATCCACCAGCACAGTGGGACTCTGGAGCTTTAAATTCCAATGCCACCAGTTGTTAATTGTGTGGCTTTGCTTACTTAAATGCTATCGACCTGAGTTTCCTCATGCACAAGCCCAGATAATAATACCTGCCTTTTATGTTGTTGTGAGGTCTTCCAAAGTTAATATATGTAAGGGAACTAGAACAGTGATGGTTGATACAGGAGTCTGCTTGAGTGGGCTGGTCAAAACATTATTTCTGGGTGTGTCCAGGAGAGTATCTCAGGAGGAGGTTACATTTGCACCAGTAGACTAAATAAAGGAGATATTCTTTCTAATGTGGGTGGATGTTATCCAATCCACTGGGGCCCTGGGAACAGAAAGGTGGACTAAATGTGAGTTTGCTCTCTCTGCTTGCACTGGGACCTCCATTTTCTCCTTACTGTTGGACATCAGTGCTCCCGAGTCTCGGCCTTCAGACTTGGACTGGCCCTTTACCACGGGCCCCCAGGTTCTCAGGCCCTCATGTTTGGACGATGACTCTGCCTTCTGCTTTCCTGGGCTTCCAGATTGCAGATGGCAGATCATGGGGCCTCTCAGCCTTCCTACTCACCTGAACCAATCCTCAAAATATACATTTCTGTGGCACCTGAGTGTCTGCCTTTAGCTCAGGTCCTCATCTCAAGGGTCCTGGGATCCAGCCCCCCGTCTGGCTCCCTGCTCAGTGGGAAGTTTACTTCTCCTTCTCATTCTTCCTCTGTGCTCTGTCTCTGTCTCAAATAAATAAAATCTTTAAAAAGTAAAAAATAAACACTTCTCCATGTATCTATATCTGACCTGTTGCCGGAGACATACCCTCTTGGTCCTGTTTCTCTGGAGAGCCCTGGTAATATGGTGTCCATGTTGGAACTCGTGGCCGAGAGTCAGCCCAACTGTGCTTTAGTTCTCCATTGATCAGTTGCTGGGACCGGGGCTCAGTTTCCTTACCCACAAACTGGGCAGCATTCCACCTGCCATCGTTAAGGCCTAGGGCTGTCCTGTGATCATGTAAACAGTGCTGGTACAGACTCTCCTTACTCTTCTTCCGGAGACTCCTTCATCCCCCTGGGCTTGTGTGAGAAACGTAAGAGTGTTCTGACATCATTCACTCTTTCAAAGTGCCCATTCTACTTTCTCTGATGGTTTTATACTTCATAGGTTGTACCAGAGCCCTTTCCATCTTTTTCTAATGTTTGTTTTTCATTTTCTATGGGAATCTAAACAAGAATTGATATGTTATCTGTATTATTAAGCATAACAATATTTTGAGCTTGAAATAGAAGAGCCGAGCCAGACTGTTAATAAAGTATGTCATTTTCTCAGCATCTTTTAAACAGGTGTGCTATTATTGATAATAACAGCAGTCTTCTTTTCTAAAATTGGGAAATATGAACATATTCCCAAACTCTTGGGCAGAATTTTCAAGGAAAATAGATTGCTGTTACTCATTTCTTAAATAAATTGAAGTTGAAAAGTCTGTATTATCCCACATAGGTCACGAGGAAAATGCCATTTCCCAGGAGAGTGCAGAAGGTGGAGAAGGGGTCCTACTGGAGTGAAGAGCTTCCTGTTCTAGATGCAGATCCCCACAGAAGTTTCCATGCCGTACCCCACTTCACTCATCATGCTGTATCCTCTTGTCTTTTTCTTTTCTTTCTCTCTTCCATTTCTCCCATATCACTATGATATAAGATATTTGAAACTAGACACTTCCAACTACCTTTAGAGCTCTGCATCATTCACCATGAAGAATAGTTCGTAGATAGATATTTGATAAATTAATGTGATAGTTTTAAAAGTTCCTACCCTTTGCTTTAGTTGTCAGAGTTTTGAGGCTCTGAGTGATACCACGCTTTCTTCTTTGGCTATCCATCCTGTTTTCCCTTGTGTTCTATGTGAAAATCTCTAGGCGTGTTTTTATGGGTTCTCACCTATAAAGTAGTCATACCTGCTCGAAAAAGCAGAAATCTGTTGTTATATTATTATTGATATTATGTTATTATTTATAATCATCATCTTAGGAAAGAACTTGCCTTTTCTGGATAGTCTATAATCCCCAAATAATAATCATAGCAACCACCATAATAATGAGCAATATCATCACCATTCATTAAGACAGTGATTCATGATCCTATCATCATATTATGTTTAATTATGATGACAGTGGTGAAAATTACTATTTCCTATTGAGTATATGAAGAATTTCAGAACTCATCGGAGAAAAATGGAAACAAAAATTTGATGAGATTTTTTTCCTTAAAAAACTGAAGAATACCTATTTAAAAATAAAATTAAAAACTCAAAATTTATTTAACGCACATTCATTTGCATGGTATTGGACAGACAGATATGCATGTTTTCAAGTTGTTAAAAGCTTGTTTGTGTGACTTCTTCCCAAATTTCCACCAAAATATTTTTTAAAGATTTTATGTATTTACTTGACAGACAGAGAGAGAGAGAGAGAGAGATCACAAATGAGGGGAATGGCAGGCAGAGGGAGAAACAGGCTCCCGGCCAAGCAAGGATTCCAATGTGGGACTCGATCCCAGGACCCTGCAATTATGACCTGAGCTCAAGGCAGCCACCTAACCGCCTGAACCACTCAAACGCCCCTCCAACCAAAAAACATTTTTGTTCAATTCCAGACTAAAAGAAATCAGAAGCAATCCTGACAGGCAGTTGTGCTTGATTTCTGAAAGTCATGGAGAGTGTTTGTGACAAGGTGGGAGACTGGCTAGTCTAGGAAGCAAGGCATCGTGAGGTGGGCGTGGCGCAGGAAGAAGGGAAAATGGGCTTCTGGCTCCTGGGCTTCTTGTCATAGTTCTGACTAGTGAGCTGGATGCATGCAACAGTCTTGTCTGAGAAGAAAACAGGGGAACATTTTACATTATCAGATGCTTAGCCTTTTTAAGCATGACGTGAAAACACAATTACAAAGGAAAATATTGACAGGTGTGACAATTTGGAAACTTTAAATTTCTGTAACAGGGAGGACATGATAAATTAAGCTTAAAAACTATTTTTTAAACTAATGAAAACATTTGAAAAATACCACAGTGGGTTATTATTCATAATATATAAGCATGTTTAAATTGCTGTAGAAAATCAACAAGGCAATGGAAAAGAGCATACCACTACGGTATGAATAAGCAATTCAGGTAGAAGATGTAAGTGACAAAGATATATATACATATATTAAAATACTATATTAATTTAAAATACTATATTAAAATATAGTCAAACTACTAATATCTAAATATATGAAAAAGAATGTCATAAAACACCATTTTCACTTATGTTTGAAATTTTTTTAAAAGATTTTATTTATCTATTTGGCAGAGAGAGGTCACAAGTAGGCAGAGAGGCAGGCAGAGAGAGAGGAGGAAGCAGGCTCCCTGCTGAGCAGAGAGCCGATGTGGGGCTCGATCCCAGGACCTTGAGATCATGACCTGAGCCGAAGGCAGAGGCTTTAACCCACTGAGCCACCCAGGTGCTCTGAAATTTTTAATTGATAATACAGCATAGAGAAAAAATATATATATATACACTCTCCTGGTGAAATAGGTATTAATCCAGCTTTCTTCAAGTGCACCTTGGGAAGTCTCACTTCTGAAAACTCACTCTGCAGAAATAGTCACATAATACAAAGATATGTGCATGAAAATGTTCATTGCTGCTTTACTTGTAATAGTTCATCAGAAATTGTCTACAGAAACATCAGTACACAACTAGTAAATTTATAAATACAATAGAATAAAATCAAAGGAATACTGGACAGCTCTTTTTAAAAAGGAAAACCTATGTCACTGGCATAAAAAAAATCACAGTTACATTATCGTGTGAAAAGCAAATTTCAGAGTACCATATATGGTGATCGCATTATTTAAAATATGTGACTGCCATATGTATGTAATACATGTATCTATTGTTGTATTTACAACTAGTACCTATTCCTTATTTAATAATGACAAATATTCCATAAATTATAGCATCAGGTGATGCCTCCCTGCTCCTAGACCAGGCCCCAGTCCCAAATTCATCATCTAGGTAGAAAGTGAAACCAGCTAGGTTTCCGTCTGCACCAAGCATTTTAAAAGGCCCCTGAGGGCCCCTAGGTGTCTCAGTCGTTAAGCATCTGCCTTCAGTTCAGGTCATGATCCCAGGGTCCTGCTCAGCGGGTAGCCTGCTTCTACCTCTCCCACTCCCCTTGCTTCTGTTCCCTGTCTCGCTGTGTCTCTTTCTCTGTCAAATAAATAAATAAAACCTTTTAAAAATAAAAATAAAATAAAAATAAAAGGCACCTGGAAGGTGGAAAGGAGTTATTTAAGCAAAGTATTATCAGGCATGGCCAGAGCAGACATCTCAAGGGAAGAAAGCAAGAACTATGCCTGGGAGAGTGGGAGGGGGGAGGGGAGAGGGTGTTCAGGAATACCACCCTAAAGAACCTTCTAAGCCATGCAGAAAGTTCTTTAATTTTCTCCTCTGTGCAATAGAAAATCCAAGAAGGGTTCACACAGGTTTGTTTACACAAGGGAGAGGTATGATCAGATTTGCGCTTCGGAGGATACACAACTTTGGCCACAGTGAAAAGTGAAGCCAAGACTTCCTTTTCAGGTAGAGTGGCTGGCTGGAGACTTTGGGGGCAAACCAAGTAGATTTTTTTTTCTTTTTTTTGTTTCAGAGTAGAATTTAGTGATTCATCAGTTGCATATAACACCAAGTGCTCATTACATCATGTGCCCCTTAATGCCCATCCCCCTGTTACCCCATCCCCCCACTCAGTTGGCTCCCTGTGGTTAAGAATCTTTATGGTTTGTCTCTGTCTCCAATTTTATCTGATTTTATTTTTCCTTCCCTTCCCCTATGTTCATCTGCTTTGTTTCTTAAATTCCACATATGAGTGAAATCCTATGGTATTAAAACAAGTAGATCTTGCATTAAAAATGTGTGTGTGTGTGTGTGTGTGTGTGTGTGTGTGTGTGTGTGTGTGTGTTCTTTTAATTGCTGGGTTTTCAGAACATGTAGGAAAGGAAAAATAAAACTGGTAATATTTCAGATGAGTTGTTCTCAACATAAGGCCCTGGGCTTCTAGGGTTCCCCAAGAACCTTTCAGGGCGCCTAAGAGGCCAAAACTCTTTTTCCTCATAAACTGTTACTTGTTCTTTTCACTGTGTCCACATTTGCTCTGTGCACCAGGAATGACGGTGAAACTGGGTGTGAGGGGCCACAAACCAGTCATCCCCCCACCCCCGTCCTCTCGCAATTTAAAAAATGCCAGTTTCACAGAAGAATGTCCTTGATGAGGCAGTAGAAATGATTGATGTCCTTAATCTCAACCCTGGAGAATCTGTCCTTTTAATATTCTCTGTGATGATGTGGGAAGTGTGCATAAAGCACACCGACGGCCCTCGGAAGCGAGAAGGTTGTCTCAAGCAAAAACCTCTGTAGGCTCGCTTCAGCTGTGAGCTCAACTAGCCACTGTTTCTGCAAAACACCATTTTTACTCGAAAGAACAATTAAAAAACTGTAATTACGCAGATCTGGGGATTTGTCAGAACTTTCCTTGAAAATGAAGGAGGTGAGACTGTCGCTTTGAGACACACAAATGATGATACTTGTTGCCAACGATTTAACTGAAGTGTTCGAAAAAAAATTAAAACTTTGGAAAACTTGTACCCACCCCATGAAAGCTTCCCGATAATTAAAGATTTTTCTGTTGCAATCCGTGGATTTTTAACAAATGTCCTTTTGTGATACTGTATAGTGAAAAGTGCAAATATTTGAAAGATCTGCATAACTCGGTGAGTTAATATTGTCCAAGTGACCAGTACATGACTTAAAAAAAAAAATCACACATGGGTGAGAAAGATCCATCCAAATTATAAGAGTGACCACGTGGATGTTAACATAACAGAGAACAAGAATTTAATTGACAAAAGAGCAGGTTCCACATTACAACTAACCTTTTGGAAATGACCACTTGCCAAGTTTTGGTGTTCTATCCAAGAAGAATATTTACAGATAACTGAAAACAGTATTAAATATCATTCGCTCTTCCAGGGACATACCCTCTGTGAGGCCGGGGCTTCTTCAAATACTTGAACTTGAACGGTATATCACCAAGACTGAACTGAGCAGCAGATTCAGACTCTAGCTGTCTCTTCTGTAGCTCGGCGTTAAAGAGATTCGAAGAACATGAAACAAGACCAGCAACTCTCTCACCAGTTTTTCATTTTGCTTTGGAAGATGTAGTTTCTTCTTTACGATAATGGTATTTATATTAACATGGGATAGATTTACTAATGTTATTCTTAATGAATTTATAAATAAAAGTAAACATTTCAAGTTTCCAATAGATCAATAGATAAAAGCCATATTAAGAAGCCCTTGTAAGGGTTTTTAAGAGTTATAAGGGGTCCTGAGATCCAAAACCCTGAGAACTGCTGTATTGTACAATGTGATTGCCTCTGAATAAAATGATTACAGTTTGAGCTGTGGCTTAGTGGCTTAGTCTGAAGACAAAGCCCAGAGTAAGGATTTGTGGGTTGTAGTCCCTTTGCTGCTTCTGGTCCCAAGACCACAGTTGCTATTCACCTTTTCCCTCATCTGCCTCCTATTCTCTCTTTCTCTCACTCTTGGTCAGCCCTTGGGCTCGTCTAGGAAGCTCATTGGATAGGATGACCCAAACCTTTGTCACTGACAAATCTGTGCCCTAAGTTGTCTTGACCTTGCCATCCTATGCTTGCTGTGAATGTTTATTCATTCAGATAATGGCATGAGGGCAACTAAACACATCCCCGTGAATATCCGGGCTCCACTGCAGCAGAAACCTTAGCTCTACACGGCCAACTACTCCCATGGTCATGGTCATGGTCAACTACTCCCAGGCCAGGGTGACCCAGTAACAGGCATGGCTTCAAGCTCAAAGGAGCCCCAGAGTTTGTGTCCTGATTGAAGTGTCCATCCTCCTCCCCCAACCAGGGGATCTAGGATATCTAATGTAGCAATACAATATTCTGTACATGGATAGAACCACTTCCACTTCTTGGTTCCTGGTCATAGAGTTCTAATTAATAGGGTTATACCACCTTAGGTCAGCCATTGGCTTATGAAGGAGTGTCCAGTCTCCAGGGTACCGTCCTTGAGAAGACCCATTAGCTGAACTTTTAACAGGCTACTCCAATATTCTGATAGTCTTGTATATCTGGGGATATAATGTGTGGATCCTATAATGGTTTTTGCAACTCCTATAGTATAAAATCAGTCTCTGGGTCCAGGGATTGTGTATGACCCCTTGCTGACATTCTGTATTCTGCGTTGTATTCTGTCTTCTGTAAACCATTGGATCTCTGTGATAGCAGAGGCAAAGGAAACACATCCACAAGAAGGGCAGGGGATACACCCACATCCATGGTAGGAGGGATCTAATGGAATCAACCTACCACCAAGAGGCTGGCTGAACTCCTTAAGGGACTAAAAGGCCTCTGTCTGCACTGAGGTCTTTGCAAGGTGAAAGTTGTCTTTCCCAGCAAGGGGAAAAACATCTGTCAGCTAGAAGAGTTCATGGGCAAGATTGGGATTCAAGGCTCTCAGGCTCATCCACTCAAATGGTCCATTCCAATTCTGCAAGTTCTGCTCATTTCTTAGTAGGGTCCTGATTATGACAAAGAAACTTATGAAACTATATGATTTGGTTGTTGTGCTTAATTGTGGCATTTAAACAAATAAGGCTTGCTATTATAATTCTTGCATTTAAATTTTGTCTTTTCTTAGAACATTTTTTAGCCTTCTATATTTGTATTATTCTATATATTAGGGGTTTTATAATTTATAGATATAGATTCTAAAGTGTAATGGTAGTAGTAATCTTTTCAAGAATATATGGGTTTATATTTATCCAATTTGCCAAGTGAAAAATTAATACATATTTTCATTCCCTCCTTAAGATAATGGATAAATTTATTACACCCTTAATTCCTTTTTCATCCACTTTATGGTGTTTGTTGCCATAATCTGAGATATCAGGAACAGAAATATTATTTCTGGTATTTCCATCATGACAGTCACTTACCAAACATCAATTTGTATCTAATTTGTGTGTTTATTTAAAATCAATATTTAAACTTATTTATATGTTTAACAGATTCCAGTGCTCATTGTCACATAATTCGTGTATGATTTGTACATTTTGAATTCTTAGCATTATTTTGCTTCTCAATTATATTGAGATTGTTTCTAAGAGGCAATGTTTCTGTTTGTTTCCTTTTCCTATACATATTTTACACTTCCTAAAACCACTAATCTTGAATTATCTTGGTGCCTTCGAACATAACAAGGCTTGGATTGAATATACAATTTAGGGGCACACACTCTCCCCTCATCCACTATAATCATTGTCTCTATATGTTCTGGCATTGAGAGTTTCAAATAAGTCTAAGAGCAGCTTAACCATTGTTCCTATATAAAAAAAATAAACTACTTCATATTTTTCTTTGTCATCGAAGCATTTTTGCCAATATTTGTCCAAATGCAAGTACCTTTTTATCGGTCTTGCCTTATAAGGAAAGCATTTGAAATCTCCATATGTAGCTCTTTATATAGCTAAGAAATTTTCTTCTATTATCTATGCAATCACTTCTAAAATTTTCTTCTATTAGATATGTATTTACATAATTACTACATTTTCCTTATTTTTTCTGGTTCCTTGAGTAATCACGACTCTTCATTCATCATACGTAACAGACGGGAAAACTAAATCCATCTTCTTTCCCTTTTGCTTCTACAGCTTCAGGAACTCCAGTTTATCCTCAAAAATTGTCTTTTTTTTCAGTGTTTGTTCTTTTCTATATTACTTCCAATCTTAATCTTCATTTGGCTACATCATTTTTGATTTCCCATAAGCCTTTCCTCTTCTCAACCATGGCCCCTTTCATTTTAAACTTAAATTTCAGCCTGTTGCCTTTCTAACTCATCCTGCTCTTTTAGAAACTTTTTCCTGATTCTTCTTGTTTTGCTAGTTTGTTTAAGATTTTATTTATTTACTTGTGAGAGAACGAGAGAGTACAGAGGGAGAGAGGGAAACAAACTTCCCTGTGAGCAAGAAGCCTGATGTGGGGCTCGACCCTGAGATCATGACCTGAGCAGAAGGCAGAAGCTTAACCAACTGAGCCACCCAGGCGCCCACTTACATTAAGTCATTTTTAGGGATTTCCATTCCCCTGAATCTTCAGAATAATTCTTCCTGTCTTCTTTACCTCAATATTTTTACTCAGGACTCATTCTAGCTGTAACAGCAACATGCCCAAAATAGAGCAGGAATACAGAGAAGAGACAACCAACAACAATGAGGGGCTGGGGAGGGATGAAGGCTGGGGTTAGGGGGTAGCAGCTCTGCTGAGCCATAAACAGTGAGACTCAATGGCCCTGGGAAGATATAGGTAATTTAAGAAAGAGCCTCACTTATTCTCACTTACGTTCCCAATGGATACCTCCAGCAGTTATGTGGAGGAAATGCTCAGATCCGGAAGTTGCTGAAACAGGCAGCAGAGCAGGGATGAGGCCCTCAGCAATGCCAGTGGAAGCATGCATGAGCAGACCGCAGCTTCCAAAAGCATGTTAAAAGTTTGAGTCACAGAACTGGATGTCTGACGATATGTGTTCTGGAGGAAAAGAGAAGACTGTAGTATGACCAGAAGAGGAGCAACCTTAGGGAAGATGACCTCCTCAGGTTTTATATATTATAATGTATTGCATTTGCTGTTTGTGTGGTATTTCCAGGTGGATAGGTCTGTGTCAAGCTTGACACCAAGGAGAGGCAGGCTTAGAGAAAGAAACTGTGAAGGGCTCTGGATTACTCTGAGCATAAATGTCTTCCATCTGTGAAACAAGACTAAACACACCTGACTCAGTGTTCCTGCCAATCCCAGACCAACTCTGCCCATGGCCTTCTAGACATGATGCCTTTAGCTCTTCTCCCTCCATTAATGTTAGAATGTGAAGTGATTAAAGTATCACTTTTGGAAGATTAATATGATTGTTCATGAACAGCTGCTTCATATGCAATTACACACTGCAGATGCCCTTTGCTGACACGAGGGGCATTTCCCAAAACAACCACATGTCATTCTGACACTCTACCTATATATTTAGAATATAACTTGGGGGCACCTGGGTGGCTCAGTGGGCTAAGGCCTCTGCCTTCGGCTCAGGTCATGATCTCAGGGTCCTGGGATCCTGGCCCATGTCAGGCTCTCTGCTCGGCGGGGAGCCTGCTTCCTCCTCTCTCTCTGCCTGCCTCTCTTGCCTGCCTGTGATCTCTCTCTCTGTCAAATAAAATTAAAAAAAAAAATCTTAGAATATAACTTGGGTATTTTCCATTGCATCATTTTGTTGAAAATGTTATGTTTGAGTTACAGGAGAAAACATAAACGTTTTCTGTATTCCTATATTCTGTGATTTGGGAGGGTATGAAAAATCAAAAAGGATTTCTAAAGGGAAAACATTATACATTCTATAAAGGCAGAATAAACGTCCTTTGGTGATGAGCACAGACCCAATACAGAAATTAAATAGTAAAGGTACAGCTTAAGATAGAACTAGTGAATATGAAAACAGAACTGAGTAATTCACCAGATACAGGTAATGAAAGAGTTAACTAGGTAATAGGAAAGAAGTGAAAAGACATGGAGGACATAGGGAAGGACCAATACAGATCAAACATCTAGGCATTCCAAAACGAAAGACGAGGTAGAATAGGAGAAAGGTAATAGTAAAGAGATAATTCTCCAAATCTGCAGATATTTATTAGTCCTCAAACAAGTTAAATCTCATCTAGAAATTCTACAAAAAAAACTGTGTAATATCAAAGATAAAATCATTCAGTTACTAGAAGAATATGATTATATAGCAAAGAATACAGAGTAAAAGAAGACATCTCCCAGTGAGCAGTAATAGCACAAGAAATCATGATATCTTTGAAGATATTATACCAAGCAATGGTATCACCTAGGGTTGAGAGTGAAATGAAGGTATTAATAGCATTTAAAAATCCTCATTTTAATGTTAATTAAAATGTTAATTAAGTCATTTTTACTTTAGCAAATTTTTACTCAATAAACTACTAAAAAATAAAGTGGAAAACAAAAAATAAAGAAAAGGAAAAAGGTGAACAAAGAAACTAATGAAAGATGATAAATCTAAATAAAGTTAATAATAATAATTTTCATTAGTCAAAAATAAAACTAAAATATCACATATTATTAAGAGAAATGGTAGAATTTAGAGGAGAGTTAAAGCATGTTAATTTCTTTGAGAAAAAGAGAGAGATATTGAACAAACACAGATTTGTTATAAAATTTAAAATGTAAAAATAAAATAATAAAATAAAATTTTTTAAATTTATTTTTCTTTTAGTGTTCCATGATTCATTATGTATACCAGCCAGTGTTCCTTGCAATCCATGCCCTCCTTAATATCCATCACCAGGCTCACTCATCTTCCCATCCCCCTCCCTTCTGAAACCCTCAGTTTGTTTCCCAGAGTCCATAGTCTCCCATGGTTCATCTCCCACTCCAATATCCCCCCTTCATTTTCCCCTTCCTTCTCCTAATGTTCTCCATGCTATTCCTTATGTTCCACAAGTAAGTGAAAACATACAATAGTTGATTTTCTTTCCTTGACTTATTTCACTCAGCATAATCTCCTCCAGTTACATCCATGTTGATGCAAAAGTTGGGTATTCATCCTTTCTGATGGAGACAGGATCTCTGAGTAATAATGAAGTCATTGAAATTTGTATCCACTTAACTAGGTTACTTATCTCCTTAGTTGTTTGTTTTATGGTTTGAAAGGAAACTAAAGTGAAAGAAAGTTTGAATTGTGTCTGATTATTTATGATCATAGTGGGACTACCGATTCAGTCTCTCCAAACTGAGGAAACTTACTACTCTGCAACTACTAGCCAATGTGATAAGACAAGAAAGAAACAGAAGAGGTATAAGATTTGAAATGAAGGCACGAGATTGTCATTATTGACAGACAACATGGCTGTCTACATAGAAAGATTACAAATGTATCAAACACAAATTTATTAAAATTATTAAATTTAAAATTAAATTAAATAGAAACTATTAAATTAAGATTTTTACATTTCTGATTTTAATAGTCACATCACAAATCTGTAGCATTTTTATACAGCAGAACTAAACAATTAAAATGTGGAAAAGGAAAATCCTATTCACAATAGCAACAAAAACTAAAAGATACCTAGGGGAAAAAAACTTTATTATACACAAGAACTTAATATAAATATTATAAAACATTAAAGAAAATAGACAAGGATATTCATGGATAGAGAAAATCCAATATCACCTGGATATTAATTGTTATTAATTGTTCCAATTTCATGTATGAATTCAGGGCAATTCCAATCAAAATTCCAAAAACATAGTTCTGTGGCATTTGGGTAACATTGTTAAGTTTATATGGAAGAAGAAACAACCAGGAAGAATAAAGAAATTCTGGAACAAAGACAGTAGCTTGTGCCCATTTGTAATCTCCCTATTTTCTCTCTGCACTGAACTCATCCAACTCCTGCCATTCTTAGGCAACCACTGATCTGGTTAGGTCCCTATAGATTCACTTGAATTTTCCAGAACGTTATATAAATTGAATTATATAGGTTGCATGTGGGTGATGGATACATACTTATAAATGGGGTGATGAATATGTTCACTATTTTGACTGGGGTGGTGATGGTTTCATGTGTATGTACATATGAAAAAACTTTCTGAATTTAAGCTTTAAAATATTTAAAATATTTTACATCTTATTTAATGCCACTAAAGATGAAAAATGCACAAAGAAAAAGAGTGAGTATTTATTGGTGGAAGAACACCAAATGGTCTATAAACATTTACCATCAAATGTAATTAAGGACAACCACACTAAGACAACAGTGATATACTACTTCATACACCTCAGACTGGCAAAAGTAGAAAGTTTGAAAATATCAAATATTAGAAGGATTTAGAGAAACGAGTAGTTATTCCTTACTTGGCTGTAACAGCTACTACTTAGGAGAGTACTCTAGCAAGGTCCATTTAAGGTACCCTAATACCTAACATTGCATATTTCTACCTATACATAACAGAAAAAAAATTCATATAATTACCCAAGGAGGTGGGCACAAAGAGTTTAGCATTTTTGTAAGAATAAAAAATTAGGGGCACCTCGGTGGCTCAGAGGGTTAAGCCTCTGCCTTCGGCTCAGGTCATGATCTCGGGGTCCTGGGATCAAGGTCCACATCGGGCTCTCTGCTCAGCGGGGAGCCTGCTTCCTCCTCTCTCTCTGCCTGCCTCTCTGCCTACTTGTGATCTCTCTCTGTCAAATAAATAAATAAAATATTTTTTTAAAAGAATTAAATAAATAAATAAATAAGAATAAAAAATTAATGAACAATCTAAGAGAAATAAATAAACAAATGTTCTCATTATGTTTTGGACTCTACAAAGAAGTTAAAAATGAATGAATGAAAGCTGTACATATTAACACACATTGAAATAGTTCTTTATATTTATCTAAATTAGAACATAGTAACTAGACCAGTTTCAATGATGGGAAAATAAGGTGCTACTTGGACAATAAATTGTTAGGGGACCATTTCTTCTCAAATTGAAAAGAAATGAAAATCCTTAACTTAAAACCACACACAACAATAAATTTCAAATAGATTCAGAAACTAAACATAAATATGTACTGATGCATTTATAAATAAAGTTTCTTTTTTTAATACTTTATTTTATTTTTTCAGTGTTCCAAGATTCATTGTTTATGCCCCACACCCAGTGCTCCATGCAATATATGCCCTCAATACCCACCACCAGGCTCTAGAGAATATCAATCATACTACACAAATATTTTAGTGGGAAAGATTTTCCTGAGAAAAATATTCAGAATCAAGGTAATATTGTTAAATCTGAATACATGAAAATACAAGTGTATGGTATCTTTTCTCATATGAAATTAAATGTAAGTGGGGCACCTGGGTGGCTCAGTTGGTTAAGCAACTGCCTTCGGCTCAGGTCATGATCCTGGAGACCGGGGTTCGAGTCCCACATCAGGCTCCGTGCTCGGCAGGAAACCTGCTTCTCCCTTTCTCACTCCCCTGGCTTGTGTTCCCTCTCTGGCTGTGTTTCTCTCTGTCAAATAAATTAATTAGTTTAAAAAAATTAAATATAAGTGACCAAGAAATGTTGACAAGAGAAATAAATTATTTATTGTTTGCAAGTATAAAGACACTACACACAATTCCATAAAAAAATATAAACAACCTATTGGAAAATATACAAAAGAGTTTAAGAAGATAAACTAGAAATAGGCAACCTATGAAAATATATTCAAGTTCACTAACAAATTGAAGAAACTTATCACTTATCACATTGTTAGAACAATGTCCAAGATTGACACTGTTCAGTGTTGGAGAAGACAAAGGGGAGACAAGTGTCTTCTTACTTTGCTTTGAAGAGAAGGGAACTGGAGACACAGACTGTGGAGGGATGACTTTGTAGTATCATCCAAATATCTAAGCATGCATTCCTCTAGGCACAATGAAAATGTAAAGGTGGATTTTTTTTATTTGATCATAAATACTTTTAGGTTCCCATATCATGCTAAGTCCATATTAATCCCACAGACTCTAATTAATATAGACAGTGTATATCGCCAATCCTTTGATTTCATTCTTCGCTTAATATAGAATGATGTAAGCTCTGTTAGAAATATTGATTCATGACTGTATTCTTTCAAAACTCTAAAAGATATTTTCATTTTTTCAAAGTGAAACAAATTTCAATATTCACTGTTTTCCAGCTATTCTCTGTAGAAATATGTTAATTGAGATATTTAATCTAGAAAGTGAAACATAGCAAGATAAGACAGAAGTAAAAATAATGTCAAAAAGGAAAAATTTAAAAGATTAAATGTTGAATGAAAACAGGAATTCAGTCAGTGTGAAAAAATACATACCATATCATTTTATATCGCCACTAAAATTGGGACATCTAACTTGATCATGACTAAGTTAACACATGAGAAGTTACACCATTCACACTGTCCTTAAAGTACAAGCAAATCTTTCATGGAGCCCCTCATCCTGTCCTTACACTGAAGCTCAAAATAAATTTCCTCCAAATCCTCCAGGAGTAGAGGCAGTGCAACAGGGATGCCCCATAACACCTTTACAATAAACAGAGTGTCTCATGTTACTGGGGCTGTTCTTGTAACTTCTCTTAATATAATTAAATGCCACAATTTTTTTTTTAAATTACTGAATGAAGGGACAATTCAATGCAGTCCAGGAATGTGGCTCTCTAATAAACTGGCTGCCACCAAGAAAAGATTTTTGCCATAGATGCAAACAGGCTACCCTTGAGCTAAAATTTGGTCTGAAACATATTTGGTTTGGCTGCAATATTTGGGGGGGAAGGGGATTTAATTGAGCAAACATAAAAATTCAGCAACTGCACATAAATATTCAGACATTTCAGTATTCCTCAAAGAATTGTAAGATTTGGCAACCCCAGATTTACACGGCCAAAAGTAGCTGGCGCTTTTGAACAGGGGCTAGATGATAGATTTTTCCATATCCCTCACTAGTCTGCTTAACTCATTTATGTTCCTTGGTTGGCCCCCTTAGGCATTTTAGTTCGTGTTCAATTTTTGCACTATGATACAGTAACTCCTTCAGCCTCAACACCCAGGGAGGGTTCTAACAATACAGATATTTGGGTCCTACTCTAGACCTGCTGAGTTAGGATCCCAATGAGTGAGGCTCAGACATCTGTATATTTATAAATTCCTAAACAATCCAATAACTAGCCAACCTCGAGAACTATGAGTCTAAGGAAACGAATTTCTAAGACAGTTCTCCATAAATATTTCTCTCAACTGAATTTCCAATGGTTACTGAAAACTCATGAGTCTGAGTTTAAGCCTCCAAGACAATTATTTTTTTATTTATTTTGAAGTATAGTTGACATGCAATGTTATATTAGTTTTAAGAGTACAGCATAGTGATTCCACAATTCTATATATTACTCAGTGCTCACCACAATAAGTGGAATCACCATACAACATCATTACAATACTTTCGACTATTCCTTATGATACATTTTTCATCTCCATGGCTTAGAATATACATCTTAATCCCCTTCACCTATTTCACCAGGACAATTATATTTTGGTGTCCCATCAGCTATCACAGCCAGCTAAGCTTGGGACAGGGTTGATATCTGTCAACACATCTCTAAGAGGAATGCTATTCCTAAAAAGGAGTCCTAGAAAGCACTTTTAAGGGTCAAAATTCTCTAAGACATAATTTGGAGCCGCCTCCAAGTAAGGACATGTGGAAGATATTTCCTCATCTTTCCTCTACAAGGAACATAAAGACTCCACATCAATGCCCCGCTGGGCTGGAAAGACTTTGGCCCAAGGGACTTCCTGGAGCCATACTTTCTCTGTCCTCGTAGCCATGCTGGCAGATGACTCCACAAGAATCGTCATTTTCAAGGTTCCCTAGGTGGAGTGATGTTGTCTCATATCCTGATGCCCTTATCCCCTTCTACCACCTATTTACTATGGAACTTAAGACTTCAACATGGTATAGGGACCAGGGTGCTCCAGGAGACACCTTCAGCCCTGTGGTCTCCATTTCCTCTAAGACTGTACAAGAAAAGCAGAACTATACCACTGAGAAGAAATAATATCCTGCTAGTAAGGTTTTACTTTATTAGTTTATTCAACACAGTTGTTGAACATCTCTGTCCTAGGCAGTGTGTAGGCACTGGTGACACAACAATGAACAAAGAAATCTCTGTCCTCCCGGTGTGAACATTCTAGCAGGAGGGAGGATGATAAGCAAGATAAGTGAGATAAATGAGAAAAACAGATAATATTGTATATGATGATGAGTTGTCAAGAAGAAACGATAGGGAGAGGGGATCCAGAGGGGATGTTGGAAGGTAAGGCAGCGTTAGGTAATGTGGCCAGGGCAGGCCTCAATGAGATGACATCTCAGTAAAGACTTCAGGAGTAATGGAAAGAATGCTCCAGGCAGAGTAAAAAGCAAGTGGAAAGGCCGCAAGCGGGAGGAGCCTGGGAGGTGCAAGGACACTTAAGGAGGCACCTGAAACTGGCAGGATGATTAGTGTTGGAAAGAGGACATCTGAAGACTAAGGCACCCCGATGTGACCCAAAACTAGGGCATGTGGGTGTGGGGGGTCCCATGCTCCCCCTTTACTTTCAAAAACTACTTACACCTCCCATCCTCAGGACCATGTTTCACAAGTGATTTGGGGGGAAATCTTTGTAAAAACCTTTAGGCAATCCTACCAGGCTAAGTGTTTGTCGTAGAAACCTAGGTTAATTGCCTCCACTTCATTCTAAAGTAACAGCAGTGAACCACATGCAGAGAGAATCTTGCAAAATTTCACTCTACCTGGAGTTTGCAATTAGACCACTAGAAAACCCTGGTAACCTTAGATACTCATAGTTTCATCATAGTAAACATTTAGAAATATACACACTTCCCATATAAATCTTTTGCCCCAAATTTGAATGCATTTTTCTTACTTTAATTTTCAGATTATATTTATTTAGATTTGATCTTTTTCTCTCATATTTGGCATGACTCATTATTTTTCAGGTCTCAGCCATTCTGAGGGACCCTCACAATGTTCTCATAGGCTACAACACCTGGTCTTCCCCGAGGGGCTCCTCCCTCTCAGAGAGACTGCTGATCGTGGCCCAACTCAAGAGAGTCTGCCCTGACTGCTGAAAGCAAAGCTTCTGTAAGTCCCTTCAATTCCTGTGAGACTCTTGATGACCCCAGGTCCACCATAACGTGCCATGGAATCTTACAATCTGTGACATGGGACCCTACACTGAGAATTGCCCTCAGAAACTTGAAGCCTTCTGTAGGTACTGAGTTCCACACCAATAGCATGGCAGTGCTCTTCAAAGTTAACTCAGGATCCTGTCACATGCTTAAAATTAAGGAAGACTCCAAAGAGCATTTGTTTAGGTGGGTAAGAGCTGCCAATATTTACTGTATTAACAATTAAGACTGGAAAAGTTTTAAATGTTTATTAATTCATTTAGAAGTAATAATAAACTCATTACATTTAATGTAAATAACATATTCATGTGAAAATGGCTATTCAAAGAAAATATTCAGTGAGAATATGTATGTTGTTTGAGATCTTTGCTCATCTCTCTAGGTCTGAATAGATAGAAGACAGATGGATTTTCATGCATGCTTCTGCGTCAGTCTGTCGTGAACTACTGTTCTAATGACAGTATGTGAAGAAGATCCGGCTTGCCAGACTTGCCTCTAGAAAAGTGAGGACCTTACAGGCAGTCCGGGGTGCTCGGCGGCTGCGATGAGTCTGCAGGCCCCGTGATGAATGTTGCTGTTCCAGGTGACGGGGCTGAAGGCAAAGATGCGCTGTGTGTACACACGGAAAGTTGTACAGTGCGTTTTAGTTAAGTGAGAAAGAGAAGGTGCAGAGTAATGGGTGTGGTAGGATATAGGATACCACGCACAGACCTCTAGCAAATAAACAAACCCACAAACCCGCTCGCCTCATTAACAGCTGAATTTAACAGCCCGTTCACAGAAATTTCCTGAAAATTCACAGGAGCTGGTAGGAACAGCGCCAGAACATTGCTGGGACGAAATGAGATCAAGATTTTATATTTATCAAGAAAAAAAATGAAATCATCAGTAAAGAAAAAATGGGGAATGCTATAGAGGGGTTCATCTGCTAAGTTTGCCTGTTTTGAAGATATTCAGAAGAACAAATCAGGGTTCATCTGAAGAGGTAAATCACTCTTGTGTTGTTACTGCAAGCAACAGAAATAAAGAAATGGGGGGGGGTATTGGAAGCACACTGCTTATGATAGAATTGACAAAAGGCTGAAGAACCAGGATTGGAAAATAGGCAGAACCAGAGGCAGAAAACGCAAGCATCCTTTATGGGGAAAGAAGGGGCCAGGACACTATGATACAAGGAAAGAATTGTTTCCTTGGCTGGAACAATATGGGACATAGATATGGAAAGTGAAAGGGATTCTCAGGTGACATTAAGCTAGATAATGACAGAAAGAGAGGATTCAGGGGGCTGAGGAATTTCCCAAGTCCCAACAGGTTAAAGATTTCACCTGCACTTCAGTGAGAAATGACCCCTTATTAACGCCAGAATTGTCCTTTGTTTTATGAGTTAATTATTTTCAGCTGGAAAATATCTGTTGTCTATATCACATAAGTAAGTGTCTCAGTAAACCGCATGGAGTTCATTCCACAGAATGGATTTACTATTTCCAACTCCTTCTCTGGTGTTGATAGAAATCCAAACTAATGTAAGTCCTTTGGGTATTGTTCAGGGTATATTGAATATTGCATCAATATGGTCCTTTCCTCATCAGTGGGATGACGGTCATACTAAGAATAAAAAGAAGTAATAAATGTTTGGTGGGGGCCAAAAGTTAAAGTGAAATCTGGGGGACATAAAATGAGTGACTTTTTTTAGTCCCTGTGTTTTTGACCTTATTAGGTCTTAGATGTTATCTGTGACAGGGAGAAAGGAACATTTTTCTTCTGAGGACCATTTATAGGGAAATAATCAAACTATAACTAATAATTAAGGGCTACATCAAAGCCAAATAACTTCATTTTTGGATTTTATTTAGAATAGTTTCAGATTTTGTTTTCTTTTTAGGGTACGCTTTCCTCAATGCAGACGTGAATATTATCCAGGGGATGGGAAAACCCCAAGAGGTGGGAGAGTCAAATACAAAAGCAGACAAACATTTTTGGAGATGGAAAGAGAGCTGTGGAGGAGAAAGGCAAGAGCATAAGAAAGCTTGAGGGAGAGAATGCAAGGTTCTTCAAAACAAAAGTGGAGAATGGTCTGGGGACCCAGAGAAAAATATGGAGCAGATCTGCCCTGTTACCACCACCCCACCCCACCCCCTTCACGGGCATTTCAGACCTGCTCCGGAGGCGCTCTGCGCTCAGGGGCACCGGGCTCCACACCGAAAAGTAAATGCACCGTGAAACAGAAATTCCTATACGCAAGCTAACGCTGCTAGAACTTTAGGTTTAAATTTTCTCTCTTTTTTTTTTTGTTTTAGTTATCCGTCTTGCCTGGAGAAAACGGTGTGCTTCCGCCTGCCTTTCTTCCTGTCTCCAGCACTTCTCTGTGTGCAGAGGATTTGCGGTGTTTGGTCAGGGAGGGCATTTCCTGACTTTCTTGGAACATGGCCCTTCCCACACCTGCGCTGAGCTCCGTAGCTCCACGTGCGAACTTTGCACAAAGTCCTTCCACAGTCCAATCTATAAATCACGTGCGCAGCAATCCTAAACTTTAAAAATCAAGTGTTTCCCACGTGGGAGCCCTTGTGGGATGAAGGTTGTCCACGTTCTTTCGTTAGCTGTATAGGAGGGTTGCTTCCGTCTTTGAAATATTAAGCTAAAATTAACTGATAATGGCTCTTTGTGCCCTAATCCCTGAGTTGTCTGCTTCCCCACTGGCATCAGAGGAGGTTAGGGCTTTCGGTAAATACATTCGTACAGCGTCTTGTAGCCTTCATAGTTGTGGTCACCAGATTTAGTGGTTAATAATTAAACATATAGGGTGCAGAGGGACATTTGAAATAGTTACGCTATCTCTCTAGAAGACGTGTGTGTGCCTGTGTGTGCCTGCTCTTCCCTCAAGCGCATCGAGAGGACAGCAGCAACCAGGCCTGGTCTGCTAGGAGACCTGGTCCGCACTATATACACACAGACCCGGAGAGGCAAAGGTCTGGGGCTGCCACAGCTAAGAGAAGACCACCGTCCGCTTCGTTGTGCCCCAAGCAAGCACCACGTGGAACTCATCTTCCTGGGCCTCCCCAGGAAGAGTCCTGGCCTGCCCTTAGGGAGGTAATGGGATGACCCAGCTCACCACACCTCTGTGTCTCCCTGGGCAGAGGGAAGCCAGATGTGGAAGGGTAATAGCTCACTGACCCTTCTTCCCATCCATGCACCACCTCTGGGAGCACATTCCTCTTCAAAGTGCTGTCTGAGTTAGGAGAAGTATAAAATAGTTGGGTAAAGGCCATAGAAGACAGCCTATAAATTATGTATCTTGCTTTCAAGACTTCTCTTGGTTTAGCTAAGCAGAATCAGCTCCATGGTAATATATTATGTTCTCAGAGGCCCCAAGGGGTTTTTAGAACTGCTATTTGCATAGGTGCATTTCCGTTCCCAAGGCTCTTTTAAATATATCAATCAACTCAATGAATCCCCCCACCAAGGCAAGCCTGGGGGAAGGTATGTGTTCCTTCTACGGATAAGGAGACTGAGTTCATGGACATATTTGGTACTTAGTAAACACTTCTCCAGGACATAAACAATAGCATTCAACCTCCGAAACCTAGCACAGTGTCCTTCCAGTGGTGGTCTTTCTGCTCCTTTCATGCCTGTGGGGGCTGACTCTGTTCTTATGACCCAGTCTGGGGGTCTTTTTCAACCTCCGAGGTGGCAACTCTCTGCAGAAAATCTGCAGAATGAGGGTAAGTACTTAAAAGATGTCTTAAATATCAACCTTTATCATTTGAGTATGAATTAGCAGGGAAAGATAAATGGTAGGATTTGTTAACTATGCATTTCCCTCCTCCTCTTCCATCTCCCTTTTTACAGGAAAACAGAACACAGACTCAGAGAAACAACTCACCTGACAGTAGGACCTACAGGTTCTCAGATGCATGTTTGCTCCGTGGACTCTAATAGTCTCTGTTTAAAGGAAGAAGTGAGGAAGCCCAGGGGTGAGAGAAGAAGATGGGGAAGGGGTAGAGTCCTTGACAGGGGAAAAGGAGACACTGATAGTAAAAGGCTCAGGAAGCCAAGAGAGGGGACTCAGAGCCCAGCTACACTTCAGCTTTGGACAACATTCTGAAGAGAGGCTGAGGGCTTTGGACTATTGTTTGGCTAGGCGGATGTGGAAAGGAAGGCCTCCATCCTTGCCCAGGCTGCAGCAGAATAAAAGCATACTTCCAGCAGTGGCTGGGTGCAAGACCTGGGTGTGAAATGCAGCCCCAAGAACAAAACCATAGGGCAGGCATGAGCAGCCTGAAGACACAGACCTCCATCTCTGCAGAGGGCTCCCAGCAGGTGGGAGAGGATAAGGGAAAACTTCCCACAGCCCAGAGCTGGTGAGCAGCAGCAAAAGGGGTGGTAAAGGGGCTGCAGGTCTTGATGTTCAGAGGAGGATTCCACACAACCTTGTGTGAGCAGCTCTCACTAGACGCAGGGCTGGCCCTTTCGCATCCGTCAGCACAAAGAGCTCCCCAAAGGGCCATCCAAGTAGAGAAGACAGGAGAGGTCCATGCTGCCAACCCAAAGTCAGAGTTGGCCCGGTGGAGGGCAGGACAACATTCCTTTCCCTTCCCCGTGGCTATTCCTCAATGGGCATGATGTTAATAATAACAACCACCAGTAAAACTAACGGGGGCACTCTAAGGAAGGAAAGCTAGCATCTTGTTCTGGGTAGGCCAGGCCTCCACTGTAAGGTGGACCCACCATTCTGCAGGGAAAAGAGAAAAGAGAGTCTTAGGAGGAGGGATGGGAATGGAAGCCTGCTCCCAGCACGTGGCTCCCCCAGGACCTTGAGTGTCATGGAGACACTGTGAGGTTAACCAGCAGGGGCAGTGACTGAGCAGGTGACAGGGGGGATGAAGCCAGAAGGGGATCTTCCATGAAAAGAAAATGTGCAGTAGGGGTGTTCCTGCAGCAAGCCCCCCCCCCCCCAGGAGCCGAGAGTTGTGCCCAGGAGAGCCGGTGGTTGGATGGCCACCTGCTGCCCAGAGGGCAGGACACTTGCCAAGGTTGACATGCAAGTGGGGACCCAGAAGCAGAAACACCCAAAAAAGGATGTGATCCTTTTCCCCTAAACTCTCTTCTTCACCCCATCATCAGAATATCTGGAAATGTCATAGAAAGATCTGGAAGGGAAGAGGATGGAAAAATAACAGCAAAACCCACACTTCTCTGTGTCCATGATTCACAGAAGCCTACACTCAGAGGACAGGTCATACATGTCTGGTCAGATAGGATCCTAAAGGAGGTTTCCTTCACCAACGGTTTTCTTTATTATAAAATTTGTATTTACTGTGATTTAGTGTGCATACATAACTAGGTAATAATTAACATTTTGAAGCTTCTATTAAAGACATTTTCAAACATATGCAAAATAGAAACCATGTAACAACACTCACATACCTGCCACCCAGCTTCAACTATTATCAGCTAAAGCCAGTCTTGCTTCATTTAGAACCTCACCCAATATTCCCCATCGTCACTCCCTAGCATTAATCTAAACCAACACCCACACATATTTTCATTTTGTTGTAAACAGCACATATCTCTAAAAGATAGGGAATCTAGACTAGACATTTTTGTTGGTCTGGACTGGACTGGACTGGACTCCATAGGATTTGCCTGAGGCATAGACTTAGAGAATAGGAAAGGAAATGTCCATCAGTTATGGCTAAAGGCCATGGTTTAAATAACACAAAACCATTTAATAATGTTCACACCCCACTAAGTGTTGGACTGCTCAATAAAATTAGGAAAACTTGAGTATGAACTAATTTATAGGAGTTACACAATGAGTTGATTCAGGAGCAAGAAGCTGGGTACCTGAGGTCCCAGGCCAGGGGACCTTGACCTCCAACATGATGGTGCCCATGGTGGAAAATGGTGGGAGTCTCAGAGCAGAGGGAGGGTGGCCACGATGACCATGCCCACCTGCAGGAAGATATCAGCATATCTGGTTTAGATTCTGCTTCTTACTTTTCATTCTAAATTGATATTGAAAATTTTTGTAGACTTATCAGAGTGACACTGTTGTCCCCACATCACAGACAAGGCGAACAGATGAACAAGTCACAAGGATGAAGGGTGCAGCATAGGGAACATGATCAGTGGCCCCATAGTGGTGTTGTATGGTGACAGGCAGAAGCTACACGGGGGGCATGCATAGAATATAGACTTTTCAAAACACTACGCTGTACCCCAGGAATTAATGTAACATTGAGCATCAACTATACTCCAAAAAGAATTTAGAGGGGAAAAAAAGGAAAAACCAGATATGTCCACTGCTCTTAGGGAATTTATGTGAGAGAGATGAACAAGAATTGGAAAAATTCAGTCTTACAGATAATGAAGAAACAACCAAGTGCCATGGGAAAGAACAGTGACAGGGCCCACCCAAGATCACTACCTGCTGACCACCGGTTCCCAGAGATAAAACACAGAGCCTTTCTGTTGTTTGTTTGAAGGTTTCTATTGTTAATTGCTATGAAGAATGAAAAAAAAATGACAGCATGAAAGTTTAAGAAACATTAAACAAAAAAATCTTAAAAATAAAAAAAAGGGAAAATGGATCATTTCTCCCATGTGTAGTGTCTATTCAGGATGAAGAGTTGGCTGTATCCAAAGGATTTCCTAAAAATTTTAGAATTCTAAGCTTACTTTAGAATTGTTGCTGACTCAGTTTTTAAGTACCTCTTATGCCCCCCTTTCCCCCAACTCAGCTAATTACTGTTGCTGCGATTCTGACCAAAAATTCTTCCAGAATGTAATTCTCCACCTCAGGCCTTGGACCACCGAGAAATCTGGGAAGTAGTGAATAGAGACCTCCAATCCACATCACATAGCGTCATCATCTGGGCTCTTATTTACATCCAATAAAGTACACAGCATGGATAATGAGTTTTGTGTGTAAAACACCAGCTATTGTTTGAAATGGATGCATTGCTATTAGTAAAAATGATACATTTTAAAAACTGAATAAATTATATCCTCTCACATAGTCCTGTCATTTCTAACTTAATCCAGTTAAAGCTTTGATTCATTTAAAAAATCTTTTTAAAGATATTAATGGGTCCATAGAACTTTCTCAATTAGTGCTTACTTAAAAAAAAAAAAAAAAAACAGTGGTACCATATGATGGTCAACAAGACTTTGTGAAATTTAAGGAAGAGTCTCAAATCAAAAAATGTGGGAAGCACAGAAGTTCTCCTCTTATGAATAAGCATGCAGGAGAAAATCTCTATACTTCAAAGTTCTCCATCAGCAGAAGGCTGAAAAGTAGAAAGAAAATAGAAAGCCTGTAAGTGTGCGTGCATATGTGTGCATACATATATACACCAAAAAATACCAACGTCATGCACACATGCATAATATGTTCACACACATAGCTGTAGGTAGAGTTATCTATGTCTTTATAGGCATATTTATGCACACCCGCATATGAAGTGGTTAGGCACATGCTTCTAAACACAACACGGACCAGGAAAACAACAAATGACCAAAACCTGGGCTTTCCGCTGGAATGGATCTCAGAGCAGGAGCTCGGAAAGCTTGTGTCACTTTGGGTACCAGAGGACCTCCTCAGAGCGAATGAGGGACTGAGAAGTTCCAATGTTTGAAAAGTGCTATCTAAATACCGAGAGCGGTTCTCATGGGCATGGCAGAGACATCCAACAATGTTCACTTACTTCTTTTATCTTCTGTTCTTTTGCCCCAGTCAGCATGCATCACTAAGTTAGTCGGAAAAAGCAGTACTTCTAGTTTGATTTTGAAAAATAATAAAGGCTCTAAGGCAGGTGGGTTTGCCATTGTGCTGCAGGGAAGCCGGCGGGGGGCAGGGGCTGTGTGAGCGGTTGGATCTCTGCGACAAAGCAAAACAGGAAACTCACACAGGCCACGATTCTGCATTAAGCTTCAAGACCTCAAAATTTTAAAGAAGATTAGATACAAATATTATAACTTGGTTAGTATGAAATCTTCAAAAAGTTATTTTTTTTAATATTTATTTACTTATTTATTCAGGAGAGAGTGCACATGCATATAAGCAGGAGTGGTGGAGGGAAGGGGAGAGAATCTCAAGCAGACTCAAGCTCAGCCACTCAGCACAGAGTCAGATGTGGGGGCTCAATCCCAGGACCCTTACTTCACAACCTGAGCTGAAACTAAGAGTCTGACGCCCAACCGACTGCGCCACCCAGGTGCCCCTAAAGTTATTTTTTAATTCGCTTTCTGAAATCTTTGAAATCTTTTGAACACTTCTCTTAAAATGGTTTCTTATTTCCACTGACAATGAAGGTGAATGAGCTTTGGCACCGCACAATGTCAACCACAACATAAAGATTTTTTTTTTCTTTTTCATTGTGAATTTCAGCATTTTCTCTTATTTCATAAGGTGCAGTTGAGAAGTCAGTGTATATCAGGCAGCCAAAACGCACGGAGATTTAGAGGAACATGGCAGGAGTCAAGTTTTGGATTCATCGATGTGGCATGTTCCTCGTCCTGGAAACTCAGTGCCCTTAAATGTAATTATGTCAGCGTGCCATGAGGATCAAGAAGCTCTGTGTGTGATGTCCCTGGGACAGAAGGAAATCTTGGTACTTGTTAGGGTGCTGTCAGCTGCAAACACCAAACACCACCCTGAACTGCTTACACTAATTAAGGAATTTGTTGACAATCCTGCCTGGAAATGGAGCTAAAAGGACCTCACTGAGACTCTGTACCCCCAGCTCCTTACAAGAAGGATTTCATCATGGTGACCCGTGGTGTTTCCAACCTCACTTCCCACTGACTTAGTCAGTCCCCTTTTCTGGAACTGGGGCCCACCTGTGGTTTTGGTGAGGTTCTGGGAATGTGGGGAGGTGGTACTCACACTGGCCAGCCCACCCAGTACACAGGAATCAGGAGTGGAGAAGCCCCCGAGGACATCAACGTGTATTACCAGAGGGAAAAAATAGGTGTTAAACACACCAGAACATTAAAACACATCTCAGGCTGTACAAGTATTATCATTTTAAACAACAGATTCCAGGAAGCTGATGGAAGTTAGAGAATCACTGTTATTGCAAACGTGTGTAACTGTGGTTTGGTACTCCTTGTGGTGAGATGGCTGAGAATATAGAGTTGCAATGTCTTGTCTTTGAGAACTGAATAACCAACATCGATGGCCCATCCTCATCCCCTGAGGATAGAGACCTGCAGATGCAGACTTGTAAGTCCAAAGCTTCTTTGGACATGAGCTCAGGCTCAACACCAGTAGAGTGTGAAGGGAATAGGACTTGTTTCAAGCAGGGGTCAGCAAACTTTATTTGCTATAAAGGGTCAGATAGTAATTGCTTTTGCCTTTGTGGGCCATATGGTCTCCAACTGTTGTAGAGTAGAATCAGCCACAGAAAATACATAAACAGATGAGCTTGGCTGGATTTCACTAACGGACACTGAAATTTTAATTTAATATGATTTTTACATATCATAGAACATCTCCTCTTGGTTTTTTTTCAATTCTCTAAAAATTGAAAACCGTTGTTAGCTCATTGGTCATACAAAAACAGGCAGCAAGCCAAATGATTTAGAGGAAGAAGTTGTAATTATATGCTGTCACCATGGGGTCTCTGCCTGTCCCTTGTGGGGCCCTAGAGCTGGGATGACCCTGCAGAGTAGCCTTGAATCAGGGGAAAGTTACCCTGCAATGTGACCTTGGAAGGTGCATATTCCTGGGAAGGCAATGGTTTTGGGTGAGGTGGCTGTCTTCAGGACAGAGAGGGACAAAGCTGAGATCTGTCATCTGTAATGCTCTCGGCAATAGGGTAATGAACACCTCCAGCCCAGAGGGGCACAGACCGTGTATTCCCATGACCAGACTAGACCCACAGGAAAAGATACCATGGTTATCCACACTTGGATTACAAGAAAATTCCATTTCTAGTTCCAGCATGTCATCCCTGGAAGTTATAGGCAAATGAAGCCCTATTCTCTACAGCACACTAAAAGATGAAGACTGTTCCTTGGGGCTGCCATCCTTTCAAGTCTCAACTTTAACTTGGGTCAAGTGGTGTCAGGGTTGGCACATATTCTGAGGACATAGACTGGATTTGAAGTCTAGTCCTTTAAACAAGTCTATTGAGAAATCAAAGCCTGCAAGCTTAATTTCTTCTACATGCTATCCTATTTCTCCCATCAAATCCTTGTTTCTTGACCCTTTTAATGACAGCTTGGCCCAGCTCTATGTTGCCTGGCCACCATCACTTATTGGAACAATGCTCAGTTTGGGAATTCAGTGCTCTTCTCTTCTTGCCTTAATGAAGGCTAGAGATGTGGTTGGGGTGGGCAGAGGACCAGATTCTCCCTCAGTCTTTTCTGGGCACAAGGTCCTCATTGTAGGCAGCAGAAGAGCATGAGAGGAAAGAGAGTTTATCACTCATTTGTGCTGGAGGACATGGTGGTGGCCCCAACAGGTCCCACAGACAAAAGGCTCGCTCATATGCAGTGAACATCCTGGTGATTGGGCTGCATCATCACACCATGTCTGGGAATCCCCAAATCCCAGACTCTTCCCACCATCCACTGCTTATTTCAACAAGATTCAGGTTCTGTGGCTCTTGAGACCTGGCATTGTTCTGGCATTCTCTTCACCTGTGAGTCTCAAAACAACATCTCTCCTCAATTTCTTTGAGGTTCTCACAGCCTTAGTCATCTAAGGTGAGAATAGGAAGTGTACTACTAAGTAGTCTGACCAGGAGTGAATGTCCCATCTCTTCATCTTCCAGGAACTCTCTTTCTGAGCCATTCTTATCCTTACTCCTCCCAAGCCTACAGGAGAGGAATTAGCAGCAATTCAAATGCAATTTCCAAGGCAAGGTTGAGAACAGAAAATCATCTCTTCTCCTAGGCTCAGCCTTCCCCAGCAGCCTCTTCTTCAAGGCCTCCCCTTAGAGTAATGGTTGTGTTAGGTAGAAGCTATACTTGAGTAGTGGAAGCGGAGTCCCAAGACCTCCAGGGGAATGATAGAGACATGAGCTGGAGGCAAGAACGGTGACTTAGGGGCACCTGGATGACTCAGTCATTAAGCATCTGCCTTCAGCTCAGATCATGATCCCGGAGTCCTGGGATCAAGTTCCACATTGGGCTCCCTGCTCGGCAGGAAGCCTGCTTCTCCCTCTTTCACTTCCCCTGTCTATGTTTCCTCTCTAGCTGTGTTTCCCTCTGTCAAATAAATAAATCCTTAAAAAAAAAAAAAAAAGAATGGTGATATAGTTACACACTGAAAGCCCAGAAACTCAATAACCTGACCTTGTGGCTTCTAAGACCTTGAAGCCAACAGACGAGAGAACCACAGATGAGGAACATGAGCTCTCCTCTTCTACCTCTTCCCCAGGGTAACCCCTAGCTCATTATAATGCATTTGCATTGTGTTGGTAGCCCCCTGAATAGAGAAAGGTTGCCAAGACAGTTCATACAAGCCTTGTAGGGTCAAAAAACCACCCCCTCCCATGCTGAGAGGGGAGTTCCCCAAATGATTGGAAGGAGCCTCCATTAGACATCACCCCACCGTTTGTCACAGTTCCTCCCAGCCCAGAGAGACTCAACAAATATCCAATCCCCAAACAACCTAGGAGCCTGTTCCCACCTTGGGACCCTGCCTACTCTCCCACCTTGAAAATGTACTTTGGCTTTAATAAACTGCTTTGGGCTTGTTACTTTCTTCATTCCGAGTGGGGCTCCCCACATAAATCTTCTCGTGGAGAATCCAAGGACCAAGATCTCCATTCACACAAGGCAGACTCTCTCAACCATGATAGCTGGAGTTGATGGTAGACTCTCATCTCTCCTGCCAAATGTCTGGAAGCCTTCTGGTGAGATGGGTAGCCAGAATTCCTGGCAGCCCTCTTATATAAAGAGTTTCAGGAGCTTAGTACCATTTGCCCATAATTTGGGGCTTTAATTACAGTTCCCACCAATAGGGAAGATCTCATTCAACATGCTCTGATACAATTTTGTTTTGTTTTATTTGGGTTGGGTTGGGCTGGTTTTGTTGTTTTGTGTTCTCTTGCTTTAGCAATTAACAAGGTACCACTAGAGATTGAAAACTAAACAAAACAAAACCCACTCCCCTGAAAACTCACCTTTGTTTTTCTAATTTCTTCATGGCAAGTGCTCGAGGTTGTATTTAATGGCTATGTTCATTGTGTTTATCTCTGGGAAGAGCAAGGGCATATCTACATAGCTGATAGCCATCTTTCAAAGCTTTCTATTTTACACTTGATTTTAAACTTAAAATCAGGCTCTTGGACACAAAGAAACAGAGTATTCAGATGGAACTTTCTTAGAGCTCTGAGTACTATTCTACTCCTGAAATCAGCCATTGCAGAAATGCTAAAACATCCAGTGAGACAGTCAGTCTCAGTTATGAACTATACACAAATATCTACTAGCTGCATGTCTGTGAACATGAATTTGCACATACATGACTTGTATCAGTTTTCTCTGGGAGAGAGCTTCCAGTGAGTTACCAACACCTGTGAGGCAGGAGTTGGATAGAAATAAAACTCAGCCAGTTTACTGCAGGGGCAATTTTCCAAGAAGAGATCTGTAGACTCAGACACACAGATTCCAACTGCACTTAGAATTCAGACCGGCTTTAGAAGGGTTTTTGTAAATACAAAGACATAGGACGAGGAAGCTTATGATCTTCCCCTGGCTGGATGTGTGAACAAGCAAAAACTAAAGCAAATGGCATTCTTCTTCACCTCACCATTGAAAAAAAGGGGAAGTCAGCCATTTTCATCCCTCAACTTTTTAATTATATTCAGCTTTGTAAAAGAGAAATCACTTTCATATTTGTTTTTTTCTTTGCTTGTTGGAAAAAATTACTACAAATAAATGAAGCACAGATAATTTTCTAACAACTCTGTCTGATTCTATGATGGTGGGTACATGTCATTATGCATTTGTCCAATACCATAGAACATATAATACCAAAAAAGGACCCTAACATTGAGTATGGACTCTGGGTGATAAGACATGTCCATGTAGGTCCATCCATTGTTCACAGATGCATGCTTTGGTTGGGGATGTTGATGATAAAAAGGGTTATGTCTGTGTGGGATGGACGGTTTATGGGAAATCTCTATACCTTTCACTCAGTTTTGCTGTAGACCCAAAAGTACTCTAAGAAAAATAAACTCTGTCAAAAATTATTACTCAGACTTTTGTCTTTTCAAAACTGGAAAAAGCAAAGTTGCATTTGATTCCCTTCAACCTACACTTGGAGCAAAAGACCTGATTAAGGGTGGCTTTTGCCCATACAAACCTCTCTCCAGAGGCTGCTCTTCTTTTCCGTGTGATGCATGCTTCAGGTAATTCTAATCTAGCCCAGAGATCTAAGAGGATGCTGACACCAGCCAAGCAAGACAAGTAGAGGGCATGTTAATAAGTCATACCCCTTGGCTTTCTCCTGGAATAAGTCTTTCTCTCCAGCCACCATATGGACTTGATCCACCCCCCGAAGAGGAGGGCTGCTGCTCCTATCCGGCAACTGCTGGGAATTTTATGCCTAATAAAGGCTTCATTAACACACAAATGTAATCACGCCTTGGGTTTAATGGATGGGAGGTCTAGAGGTTTGGTATATTTTGTATGAAAACATGCACTCTCTTCCATCTGTGCTTTCTTTAAGAACAGGGGAAAGTAATGAAAATGTGTCATTCTCTAAAGATGAGTCTACTTGCACCTCCTTGTGAATGGGATACAATACTGAAGGCATCTTATACGGAGATGGATATATTTCTCATGAACAGTAATAAAATAGTGAAGTGTCAGATTCCGTTAGTATGGGCTCCCTCTCCTTCCCCAAAGAATCCTTGATGTTGAAAGTGGATTCTGGAGAGATGGGTTTGTTCCAAGACACAATTTATACATTGCTAGCTGCACCTGATCAGCTTCAGGTGACCTTAAGAAATTCAAACAATGTAGAGATGGCCTCAGCAGTGACTTCGTTCTTGGTCCCACAGATCACTCTCACTCCTTCTGCTCATGGCCACGATTTGGTTTTCTTGAATGGTTGCCTCTTAGGTTCAGAAAGAGAATTCTTTCCCATCCTCGTCCACTCCCTCCTCCTCATTAGCCCTTCAACTTGGAAATAAAAGAAAAATTGGCAATCTCTGAAAACACTGTTTGGGCTTTTGTGTGGTACTTACAGGATGGCTAAATTAGCTCAGAGGATTCTTGGCTCGCAATCCTCCTCACAGCGCTTGTTAACTCATCAGTAGGCCAAAAATGCCTAAACCAAGTTTTCCACTCAATAATTAGCCAGTGGTTTCATTTGGTGGTTCCTTCCATCACCTAATTATAGCCTTCAAAAGAATGATATCACCGCCTGGCTAGAAGAAAAGTTAAGCTAATCAAAACCGTTTTCATTGATGAATGACAAGAGAGAAAACCAATTTGAGATAAAGAAATTCAGGCTTCCAGACTTGAGAGCCAGTGAATCCACAGCTTGGAACTCTAAAATTCATCCGTAAACACTGTGCTTCCTTGGCTAAACTGGAGATAGATGTTAGGGAGTTAGGGATATTAATAACCTAGAAGGAAGACCATGACCAATCGTCCTAAACTTCTCAGCTTATAAATGAAAAAGTGAAGTCTGGAGATTAAAATTACTTGTCCCAAATCTCGGAACAGAATTCAACTACAACTTTGATCTAAGATCCTCTGAAGCTGTTATAAATTTTCATGTCCCAATCAAATGAAATAAAGTGTGGGGAAAGAATAACCTTACACTTATTTGAATATAGTCACAACAATTTTTTTAAAGCATCATGGTCCTTGATGGACCATAGTTGGCAGACGTGGCTTAAATCACTGTAAATTTCAAAGAACCAAACAAGAATTTCTTTGTCTTCATACGTGTATGGGTTCTGTGGCACCATCATCGGTGCAAATGGACTGTGTGCTTGGACCATGCAGATTTGCACTCACTGTCACTCACTGGCCATTGACACTTGAAGGTGGTGACTACTCGGGCTACCAGGACTATAAGCCTCACATGAGCCAGAGCTCTCTGCCAAGCCTTGAGGGAAGTGTAGCATGACCCAAAAATATACCTTTGTCTTCTAAACCCTGAGTTTTGGAGATAATTTGATACATGCTAAAAATGTTCTAATCTTTTCTTTGTATTTTTGCTCTTTGTACAACTTTAATAAATCATTCCAGTATCATTGAAATATTCTCTTACACATTATTTTTTAAAGTTTTGTCGTTTTACTCGATTTAGATTTGCTTATGGAATGAGGAAGAACTTAATTTTATTTTTATTTCAGTAGAAAGCCCAATATTTTATGAGTTAATCGATTTTTTTTTTCCTTGCTGGTTTATACCACCACCTCCTGCATATACTTCTCAAACATGCATAGGTGGGGTTTTTCTGGGCTTTTTATCTTATTCCATTGGCCTATTGGTCTATCAACTGATACATCACTGTCTTAATTTACCATTGCTTTGTAATAAGTTTTCATAACTAGTAAGATGTGTCTACCTTCATTTTTACTCTTCTTCAAAACTATCCTAAAAAATATTTGACCATGTAATATTTACATGAATTTCAACATCAACTTATAAAGTGAAAAATCATGTTAGAACATTATCTGGAAGTAAATGAAATTTATGTATTTATTTGGGGGAGAATTTCCATGACACAACTCTTCTTTTTATTAGGTTTCCTTTTTAATTTTTTTTCAGACTTTTCTTTCGTTCCTGCTTACCTTATAGTTTTTGTTGCCATGTTAACAATATTTTAATTTGCATTTGTAATTATTTGTCACTGACATATAAACATATAGTTGTTTTTGCATGTAGATCTTGTGTCTAGAACATTGATGAACTGCCTTGTTGCTTCAAATAATTTGTCTGTGAGAAAGGCAACTTTCTTTCTTTCCTCTTTTATTTTATTTGGTCCTTGTGCACTGCCTGGGACACCAAGTCAATGAAGAAGACGCAGAGATACTGGGTACCCTTGCCCTTTTCCTGACATTTAAGGAATTGCTTCTAAGGTTGCATATTTATGTGTACTTGTAGATGTTTGTTTTTTAGAACTTTCTACCAAGTTAAGGAAATTCCCTGCCCATCACAGTTGTTAGAAAAAGAATAGGAATCTACTATAAACATTCAATTTACCAAAATTTTGTTTGCCCAAGGCCATTTTGGATTTCATGGAGAATGGGTTACTAAAGAACTTCATTGAAGAGGTTCTGCATTTGCTTCTCCTAGGTGCCCCAAGTCATCAACCACTCTGAACCAATTCTTCTTTGTATTAATGCCTTGCTTATGATTTTTCACCTCTTGACGATCAGGATTACAATTCAGGCTTAGGTTCTGGGATTCGATTTCTCATAGAAATTTGTTTTTCCATGTCAGATTCATGGTATGAATGAGCTTCCTTGTCATCTCACAATAGTATAAAGAGAGTGATTTATTCTCCTTTCTCCAAGACTGTAGATCTTCTAAACTCTGAGTTTCATGCAAGAACATATCATCCAACTCCCTTATATGTGGGAACAAGGAACAGAAGCTCATATGGGCATTCAACCCAAACCCATAGTCTTACTTAGTCTCACTGAGCTTCCCCGGGCTGCATATTGCTCATGTCTCCGCTGTACTGGTAGTCAGCCTTTCTCTGCTTTGGACACACTTGAAGTGGTTCTCAAACCTTTTGGTTTCAGGAAGCTTTTTCATGTAAAGGTTATTGATAACTCCAGAGAATTTTATTTAGGTGGATTATATTACTAATAGTGACTGTACTTAGGTAAATTAAATAAATTTATTTTACTATACTTTAAGATTAAAATAAAAAATTAAACACTTATTTAATAATTCATTTAAAATGCCAATAATTACTAAAAGTTAAGATAAATAATGTGTTTTTATTAAAAACGTGTTTTCCAAAAGGAGCGTATTTGTGGAAAAGAATGGCATTGCTTTACATTTTTACAAACCTCTTTAATGTGTGGCATAGTGGAAAACAGCAGGATTCTCATTCCTGTTTCTGTATTCAATCCATTGTGATGTGTTGTTTTGGTTGAGATAGATCAAGAGGTTTTAGCCTCACACAGTTGGAAAGGGGAGGAATGTTCTAGTAGCTTTTATGGGTAATTGTAGATACTCTTTGATACCTTCCCTAAATTCAAGTGTTGGTTTCTTAAAGATTGGTTCCAGTGCAGAGTCTGGAACCATGATGATGAACTTGGCTCTTATAGTCTGTAACAGTAGAGTATATTTGGTCCATGTTACAATTAGGTTGTGTCCTGTATGCATGATTTTATTTAAAATATTGCTTTCCTGAGTTTTGCAGATCTTCTAAATGTTGATAGATTTTATTCTACAAAATAAAAAATGACGCCAAAGTTCATGAAACTCGCCAGCAATCTCAGAAATAATATTATGAGAGAAGTTTTAACTTCACAGGGGCTTAAAATGAGTCCTTAGGGGTCCCTAGGCCACTTTCAGAACCATTGCCCTAAATTATATACTTGTTCTTTATTCATCATCCCTGAGGTTTTAGCTCTCCTGTATCTGCCCCTTTTTTCTGAATCAGAAGCAAGAAACCTTTTCTGTCACGAAAGAAACATGCCACAAGAAGAATTACAAAAAGCTATTGATAATTTCAACAATGTCTTCAAGCATGCATAAATTTACTGCATACTCACTGTGGGTCAGGCTGTATTACAAATAAGAGTCTAAGGAGGAGAAAATGATTAAATTCGAGAAGAGAGTAGTTTTATTAGCTTCTCTTTGAGATTCAACTTTTTTCCTTTCAAAACAATCCAGCAATTATTGTTTAACAAATAACTCACACTTGAGTTTTAAAAATACAAGTTGTTGAGGGACATGTTGGGAACTCTTTGTACTATCTTTGCGACTTGTCAGCAAATCTGTAATTATCCTAAATAAATAAATGATAAATAATATAATAAACAATATAATAAATACATAATAAATAAATGAAAGTTCGATTTTAAATTAATAAGTGTGCTCTCGTTATGTTTTCTCGAGTAAGAAGTATTATATGATGAATTGGTTTAAGATGGTAGCTTTCTGTTACAAAGAAATTAACTTTAGAAAATCGACTTCCAAACAGAAAAATAATTTGATCACAAAGGAAGAGATGAATTTGGAAGCAGTATAAAAAATGAATCTGGAAACACTATACATTAGCAAATATTACACTAATAATATAAAATAAATATTATATTACTTATATTATATTAGCATGTGTCCTGATGCATTGCTTTCTCCCTGTGTCAGTATTTAAGCTAAATGTGCTTTCTCAATCACCCTGTGCACTAGGCACGGTGATTCTCTACCCTTCACAATGACTCAGAATGTTCAGTAATTGATTTGTCAGCATCAGGGGCAGAGCAAGAGATGACAGTCTCTCCAGATCCAAAACCCCTGCTTTTAGCTACTTGGCTCTAGGGCTCTTACTGATGTCATTTCCAGCAAGGGAAAAATTCAGTCACTGAGGCCATTGCCGTGAACAGAGAAATGCTTTCATTGTTGTTGGACTTAGTCCTTAATTTTCCTGCTAACTTTATCCTTGAGCCAAGTTTAAGGATGTGACTGTGGATGGTCTGGTTGGATGTTTAGAGCGTGATTTAAAGCTAAGGTATCTTATATGTACATTAGGTGAGAAGTCAAGGTATGCAGAAGGAGAAGCCCAGAAATCTAAAGCCATTCTCAGAGAGAGAAAGAAGATTCAAGATACTTCTATCAGAAGGAAAATTAAATAAATGACTCTATTACTGTTAATGTTTTCTTTTTCTTACCTGATGCCTTATAAATTTTGGAAGTAGTTTAGAGATTTTCAAAACATTCAAAAGTAGGCAGAATAGACACATAAGCCATAATCAATGAGGTTAAACAATTACTGATTTTTTTTTTTTTTATGTCATGTGCTTGTTAAGTAACGGGGTAATTTCTCTTGTTGACATTCCTATAATTTAGATTTGGTTGGTTGCTTCTGGTGTGGTGCCACTTGACATGTTCTTCTGTTCCCTGTATTCCCTTCAAGCTGATAAGTGGATGAAGACATTTGATTGGATGTTGGTTCAATTGTTTTTTGGCTAAAAATACATCATAAGCATCCCATTGTAAGTGATATTGGATGACAGGGCTGAGTTTATGGGTTTCAGGTGATCAGCCTGGTCCGGCCATTACAGAGTTCCCTACCCACCTTCCCCTAAGGGTTTTAGCAGTTTTGTTGGTCACCCAAGACCAGTATCTCGTGAGGGGCTGCAAAATGATTATCTAATTGTACCAATCTTTCTGATTTTACCAACTGGAGTTCTATTACAAATGTACTCTGAAATATAATGTGTGTCCCCGAAAGAGGATTAATGGTAGATCCTTTATTTACCAGTAATTCAGAGTAATGAGTGGTGCCCTAGAAACTTCCAAAGTGACTACTACTTTTAACATCATTTGAAATCACATAGTTTTACATACTTCACCTGTTTCGAGCATTAATGACATTTGTAAACAGCATAGATTTAGATTTTATCTTATTTATCTATAAATCCATCTAAGAGCTGTTGCCTTTTAACTAGGAGTCTAGTTTATGTATGTTAAATGACATATTAGATAAATGTGATCTTTTGTCATTGTTGTTCTCTTTGAATTTTGGTTTCCTTTTTCAATATTTTCCCACATGGACCACATTTTGTTTCCATTCATGTTTTCAGTGTTTTTGAGTGCATGTTTAATAGGCAACTATTGGGATATCCGCTCAGGCCATGCTCTTTGGTCTGAGAATGCTCCTGCATCCAGACGGGTGACCCCTTGGCAGCCAGATTTGTACAGCATGACCCTGCAACACTGGCCCTAGTTAAGGGAACTAAGAGCAGAAATCTGACTCTTACTGGGATGACCAAAGTCTCTCTCCCAGGGATTGGGATTTGGGACCTTATCTGTGCTGTTGGGGGTTCCCTCTAGAGGTAAGGAACAGAGCTGTGTTTGAGTCTTCGCATTATTCATAGTGGTAACTGGAAAGAACCAAGGATGATATATTTAAATGTGCTAGAAGGTAGAGAGAGGCGGCAAGGGACAAAGAAAGGGCCGGGAAGTGGGGAAAGGGAGAGGCCTGCCTGAGCACCTGGGTTACCTGTGACTCCTTAATCCCTGAATCTAATCATAGGTCCGGCTGCACTTCCTACCTGAGATCCGAGGTGATGTCTCAGCTGTGTTTAAGTGGCACCAGCGTGGTGTTGGCTTCTGGCCACGCTACCTGCTGAAAGTGGCTCTTTGCTCTCAGAGGTGACTTGTCTCACTGACATGGCCATGGCCTGCTACACTTGCTCTTGGACTCTGGGCTCTCCACTGCCCACACCCACTCGGACTTTCTATTTGAAGTCCCATCACTCTCCTGAGATGGAGTTAGTCCTTTAAAAATGTGTCCAGCTGGCTCTTTCCCTCGGGTTATAGGAAAATTGTGCTTTGGGTAGATGAGCTTAGCTATTTCCCAGCCACCGCCTTCTACTGTCCTACACTCCTGGATGCAACCCTGCATTCTCTCCAGGGGGTTTCCTATAGGTCTCTCACTAGGCTTGAGATTAGGGGAAGCATGGAGGGGGCAGAAATCACAGCACCCCTAAGAACTCTCTGTATGGAAATCCATTCTGAAATTTCCAACCTCAATTTTTTTTTTTTAAAGATTTTGTTTATTTGTCAGGTGGGGGAAGAGAGGCAGAGGGAGAAACATTAGCTTTAAACTTATAGACTTCAGAAGGGTATGGAGTTAAGGGTCACAAAATTAGTTTTTGGTCACCTCCCTTCCCAGGTTATGCTTAAGTGATCAGCCCTTTATTCTGGAATGTGGGGGTAAGAAGGCAACTCCTGCCTGGGAAATTAAATGAGCAAATATTTACTTCCACAAGTATAATATATACATAGACATAGTGTTCTCTAAGTCTCTTCTGCTCAGTGAGAACTCACGGTCATTTTTTATTCAAAATACACTAAATGAATGGGTTCAGTTGGAAATCTCTTCAGACTTGTAATAATCTGAGTATTTAAAAGATTGATTCAGTCTTTGATTTTTTTTTCTCTCACTGACCTAATATTTCTTTGAGGTTAAAACTTATAATATTTAATTCCAACACCATCTATTTGCTTATTCTTTAGCATTTACACAGGCTTGCAGATGAATACTTTCACTTTATCTTTATAGCCGTCCTTCAGGGTTAACCCTGTTATAGAGCATAAGAGACCTCGATCCATTATGGACCCAGGTGCCCCTTATTTCATCCTGCTGTTATAGCTTACGTAGATACAGAAATGCAGTAACAACAACAACAATGACATGGAGACCCTTTGCCTGAAAAAAGATATTTTAATTACTAGTCATGTTTCTTTCTGAGCCCAAGTGTTGTGGTTGATGGCAGTTAGCCGGGAAGCCAGGAGTTGAATGGATTAAATGACCCTCTTAGTGGCAATGGCTAAGGCTTTCTGGTGAGCTGGGGTCAGGAGGGGGGACATTTAAGAATTTTCTTCCTTGAGACCCCAAAAGAAAAGCATCTCTATGTTATAAAGATATCTGATCCCCAATGCTCTATAGGCCTGTGAAGTTATGAAGACCAGGCTCAGCTCAAAGTCATGTAAGTAAAATACAAAATATCAACACCTCAATTTCCTTGCATTTCACACCTGTGCTTCTCCCCCTCAAAACCCCTATTTGATCACCAGATTCCCAGCCAGGTCCAGCATCAGCCCCGTAAGAAGGAACATGCTTACAACATGCAATGAGCTCCTGTTTCCACTCATCACTTCCTGCTGGCATTTCCCACCCAAACCCTGTTTTAAGTTAAGATTAATCAGTATATTTGAAATTGAAATCATCTTTTCCCCCTTTGTTTTCTCCCTCGCTCTAAATTTCCACCCTCGTCTCAAGGCATGATAAATACATAAACCATGTATCATGGAGTAGATTTCTGATGCCTTTTGCTCTACTTTATGCATTTGCATCTTTCTGGCCTTCCAGTTTGGAGAGAGAATTATCTGCCGATTCCCACTCCCATCCAGCTCCTCCCAGTAAGCTAATAAAGCTCTAACTTATTCTTTTATTTGTTGTATAACATTCTATTTTACTGGTATTCCAAAGTTTATTCAACCCTTCCTTCATTAGTCCATAGCACGTCCAAGACTTTTATCCTTACGAACGTATCTGTAATCAAGTTTTGTCTCCTATTGTTTTCCATACTTACGTTTACATTTCTATGGGATAGATTCCCAGCAGTTAAATGCTGAATGGAGAGTATGTCTATTTTCAATTTTAAGAGATGTTGATAAATTACTTTTTAAAATGTGTTGAAACAGTGTACATTTCCAACTGTAGTGGATGAAATGAGTAGGTGTCATGATTCATTGATTTTTACCAGTCTGATGGTAAGAAATGATATCTGGTTGTTACCTAAATTTGTCATTTCTGACTCTGAGAGGGGTGGAGAAGATTTTCATATGTTTATTGGATGTATTGTTTTGGGTTTTCTCTTCTGTGAAATATCTATTGGTAATTTTACCATTTTTAATGAGATTTTTTTTCTATTCATTATCAATATAAAAAGCTACTTTCATAATATGGAGATTAACCTTTAATTTGCTAACAGTATTGCAAATATTAACCCTATTTAACACTAATTTATAGATTGTGAATGTATTCTTTCTATTGAATTTTAGAAATGTTATTTTTTATTGAAACATGTTTTCTCTTTGATAGTAAGTTTTTTAACATTTATTTAATCAACTGGGATTCATTTTTTGTATTAAGGTGTGAGATGAAATTACTTTCTTTTTTCTAAAGTATTAGTTAACTTCTTAAAAACATTTATTGAGTTGTTTTTTTCTATCCCCAGTAATTTGTAATAACAATTTATTTATATGCAAAATCCTTAAGTATTTTAAGGCCCAGGGGCCATTATAATCTGGTGAGCCAGCCATTTTTTTTGCAAATTTTAATTATTGCAAATTTGGTAAGAAAAGTTCTTCCTCTCTCAATTCATCTTTAAAAAAAAGATATAGGAACTTCTATTGTGCTAAATCACATGAATTCTGGAAAAACATTTTTAAATTTTATAATTTTAGTTAGAATGGTATCACTAAGATCCTAAATACTAATTTACAGACCATCAGTAACATTAGCCTTTAGGAACAAGTTTAATTTATTTGGACATGTCTGTATTCAGGCCTCATGTTCTGATTTAGTTTTCTTTATATCTTTTATTAGAGCTACTTTGACATATTTTATATTATTTATTGTTTAGTGACTCAAACCTCATCATTTTTAAAAGTTTGCTCTATTATACTTTAAATTTCAGAGAAATTTTAAAGGAAAAAGTACAAATGATTCTATGCTATGAGCCTTGGAAGGAAATATGACTCAAGAGTTTGGAACAATATCAAAAGTTAAATCCTTTGAAACATAATAAATGATTTCAATAAGGCATCTGTTAGAATAGGGCAACTGACAAGCAGCTTCCAGTATATTCTCCCTTAATGTATCCCAAAGGATTTTGCATATAAATAAAGTACTATTACAAATTAGTGGGGACAGAAAAAACAACTCAATAAACGTTATTAAGAAGTTAACTAATGCTTTAGGAAAAAAAAGAAAGTCTTCCAAAAATACCCAAGAAGGCACAGGAAAGGTTAAAACAATATAAAATTGAATGACCTAACATTAGATTCTGAGAGAAAATGACACTATTTATGTGGTGGATGACATAGGATTGGGGGGGGGGCAAGGTTTATATTATGGATTATCATGGATTTGCTTAATGAAACCAAACCCATCTAAGCAAAGAGAGGAGATACCTTGCATCTTCCTTACCAAGTATCCCAGTAAGCAGAAGTTTAGAGCTTATACAAAAAAGGAAATGGTAGCATCATTCTTCTACTTCCAAGATGCTGATTTGGGAGTTGACCAACATTCTATCTCCTCTACTTCTTCTTTCCCCTTCTCTCTTATCTTTATTTATTTACTTATTTGAAGACCTAGAGAAAGATTCAACCAAACTACAGGCCACCATTCCTTACTAACTGTCAGGAGCCACTTTGTGAAGCAAGCTAAACGCTAATTTGGCATCATTCTAAATTATTAGGGCCATATCACTTCTTATAGTCAACTTTCTGTATTCCAGCAGAGATTATCCTTTATGTGTGCTTGGCGTGGGTATAGAGGAGTGAATACATGACACACTCACAGGGCTGTCCAAACAAAGCCCATCTCTTGTTTTGCCCATTTGTTTATTTATGCACCCCCTCTATTTCCCTTTCTCATTCCTACTCCCTAAGTATCTTCCCTTTTTAATATAAATCCTTAAATTTTATGTAAAAAAGTATATCACATTTTTCCTATTGTTTATGCTTCTGGCATTGTTTCTAAGAAGGCCTATTTCAGACACCTATCTTAAGTGAACTGCTATCAAAAACTGTGTAAGCTACAAAAAATAAAACAACTATTCACAGGTGTTGGACAACAACCAACACAGGGCATAATCCTTAAGAGATGAAAAGCACATGAGGTCAGCATCACACTCACTCAGGTTTCTCTCCCAGTACATTTTCCAAACCACGGCACAGGAAAATGGAGCCAAAGCAGTTCATAAAATTCAACATGATTTTTTTTTAAGATTTTATTTATTTATTTGACAGAGAGAGAGAGAGAGATCACAAGTAGGCAGAGAGGCAGGCAGAGGGAGAGGAGGGAGCAGGCTCCCTGCTGAGCAGAGAGGCTGATGCCGGACTCTATCCCAGGACCCTGAGATCATGACCTGAGCTGAAGGCAGAGGCTTTAGCCCACTGAGCCACCCAGGCACCCAAAAACTCAACCTGATTATCATGAAACTCTCAGCAAACAAAGAATAGAAAAAGAACTTCCTAATTTTGATACAGAATATATGTAAAAATTATAGAAAATAATACAGACAATGGTAAAATATTGAATACTTTCTCCCTGATTTTAGGAATGGAACAAGGGTGTCCAATATTACCTCTCACACTCCTCAGTGTATTAGAAGTTCTCCTCAGTTCAAAAATTAGGAAAAACAAAATATATAAAGACTGGGAAATTGTACAACAGTCTTTATTCTTGCATAACATTATTGCTAGCTAATTCAAAGGAATCTACAAATGGATTATTATAATCAACAAGTAAATTTAACAGAATTTCTGAATACAAGGTCACATAAAAATGTTATTTCTCTATGCTATAAACAATAGTAATAAAAAATTATAAAATAAAATGTCATTTATAACATTAATTTATAACATATAATTAAAAATATAAAATATTTAGAAACAAATTTACTGAAAGGTATGGAAGACCTCTACGCCGAACACTACAGAACAGTGCTAAAAAGGTAAAGAAAACACAAACAAGTGGTAGAATAGTTAACTGTTGCTGTGTACAAAATTGCTACCTTTTTTTACTTAAAACATTTATTGATTCAGAGTTTCTGGGGATCAGAAGTTCAGGCACAGCTTAGCTAGGATCTCTATCTCAGGGTCTCACTATGTTGCAGTCAAGGTGTTGATGGACAGCATTCTCATCTGGATACTTGACTAGAGAAGAATTCACTCTCAAGACACTTAATTTGTTAGAGGAATTCATGTTCTTGTAGCTGTAGAACTGTGAGCTTCTTTTTGGCTGTCTGTTAGGAGTCATGTTCAGCTTCTAGAGACTGCCTGCGGTCCCATGCTATGTGATCCTCTTTGCAGCCAGTTGACAAGATGTTAGTTTGCTTCTTCAAGGTCAGCAGGAGAGCAATAGTAAGTCTGATAACAAGATGGACTCTTACATAACATGATGTAATCACAGCAGTGACCATCACCAGTGCCACATTCTATTGGTTAGATGCAAATTCTAGGGCTCAACCCACACTCGGAACAAAGAGATTGTACGAGAGAATAAATCCCAGGATGTGCAATCATGAGAATCACAATCAAAATGGTTATATACCATGTCCATGGACTAGAAGAATTAATATTGTTAATATAGCCAACTATGCTAAAATTGATCTATACATTCAGACCATAACAAGCAAAATCCAAGAAGAAAGTTTCTGACAGATTTCTAAATTTTAAAATTCTAAAATTATAGAAAAATTCAGTTTCCAGCAGAGCCAAGGCAATCTTGAAGGGAAAAAAGTTAGATTTTCACTATCAGATTGCAGGATTTAGTGTAAATCTATGGTAATTTAGATAAAATGATATTGGTACGAAGATAGAAAAATATGCCAATGGAACAGAAGAGATGAGTCCAGAAATAGACTCATACATATACTATCACTTGATTTACAATAAAGGCACTACCGCAATTCACTAGGAAAAGGACTATATTCTCAAAAAATACTGCTAGAGCAACTGAATATCTACATAAAGAAGAAAACGATCCTGCTATTTTTCATGGTGCCTAGGAGGTGATAGTTTGCTTTAGGATAAAGCTGAACATCTCTTTCCCAGCTACTGGCTTCCAGAAACTCATTGAAGTGGATGACGAATGCCAACTTAGTACCTTTTATGAAAAGTGTATGGCCATGGAAGTTGTGGCTGATACACTGGGTGAAGAATGGAAGGGTTATGAGGTCTGAACCAGTGTTGTCAATGACAAACACGTCTCCCTCATGAAGCAGGGGACACATGGCTGTCTACCAGCTATTGAGTTAGGGGCATTCTTGTTACGACCAAGGAGGACTGGAGACTGGTATCCACAATGCAAGCCCAAACTGATTTGTGCTTTCTTTCTCCAGTCCTCCTGGCTAATAATGTACATTTACAAGTCTAAGTAAAGTGCTAATTTATGGTATGAAAGAAACCCTCTTTTACTCTCCATAGATCATGAATATTTTTTTAAAACAACTTCTATTAACATTTCAGCTTTATCTTTTACTTTTAGGTCCTTTGTCTATCTGGAGACTACATTTGCATACCATTTTAGGTAAGGATCCAGTTGTATTTTTCTTTGGATACAGATCATCTTCCTTGCTCCTTGAAATAATTTTCTTCTTCTTATGCATTAATTTCCATTTACACAGGATCTAAATTCCCAATTGTATTCTATTTGTTTTCATGCCAATCCTATACTGTTGTTAATAGTGTGGCTTGGTGGTAGGCCCTCATTGAAAGGAGAGCAAATTACCCTTCTCAAAGTTAACTTAGTTATTCATAGATCATATTCTTCAGTGGACATTCAGAACAAATCAAGTTCTTTATAAAACTGCCAAACCAAATTTTTGACTGGGAGTGAATTGAATTGTGTTAATTATTTCAATGCATGTGTTTTTTATAATTTATATTTCATCTGGTTCTTTTCAATGACTTCTTCCTGCTTCATATTAATAATAGCCCTGCCCCGATGCCTTGGAGGTATTGTTGTGCTTACTTTAAATTCATTGCTCATCTGATCTAATAATACTTCTTTTTGCAAAATGATTTTGTACTTGTTGATATTTTTTAAGTAGTTGTGTTCTTCTCCCATTTCTTCTTTTGGCCTGTGACTGCAAGTTTCCCTTGGGAATATCAGCTCCTTTATCCTGTGATGTGCATACAGGAAAGGTCAAAACACACATTCTAGTTCTCTTCCTGCCAGACACTTTAGGGGAGGCAAGGAGGTGAACCAAGAACTCCACCGATCACCATTTCTTTGCTGCTACTCCGCCAGTCAACTCTTGGACAGCAAAGCCATCTACAAACTCATTCAAAGAAACGGAAATCACCACCAGGGATTTGGGGGAGGGATATAGAATGCTGGGTGTCAATGGCCTGGACTGGTTGCCCCATCTGGTTTCCTCAGCTCTGCAGGAATTTTATGAAGTTGATACTTCCCTGCTAACGTGGGGTGTCCTATGCTGGTAGAACATGTGACACCCTTCCAGCTGAATGAGACAGGCAGCAGAACTTAAAATGCTCTTAATGTTCTATGTCTTGATTGAAATATGGTTCACTTGGGGTACACATTTGTCGAAATCATTGAACTGTATGCTGAAGAGCTGTGCCTCCCACTGTGTAAACAGAATCTCTGGGAATGACCAAACATCTACTCTTGTCATCTTTCATTTTACTCTTACTGAACAGTGATCTGAATATGCTAGTACTAAAGGAAGCTGCAAAACTAAATTGCAGTTATAAATATGAGAAAGAAAGATGTAATATTATATTTGTTAGCTCTTTCTCTATTTCCTCTGGAATCCCCAAACCTCATTGAAAAAAATACTAGAACTACAGAGAGTTTAGTAAGATTGCCAGTTAATCAATAAACCCACATCGATCTATAATGGGGTCACAGCTCAAATGTGTACAGCATTTCACCAAATGAAAATGGGTGAAAGGAAATAAATTGTGAGGCAGGCAGTACACATTTTTATTTTATTGAATTTTGGTTTAAAGGGGTGATATGAACATTTGTTATACTGGAGATTATATTTTAAATTTAAAGTAGAAAAAATATAAATTGATAAATCAAAACGATTTCATTTCACAATTTTTTCTCAATTGGGGATACTGACTCAAGCCTGAAAAAAAAATCACACATTTTATAGTCAGATAGCAATATCGAGTTTTATGCTTCTATTGTCGTGTGCAGAACAGAATTCAACCTTGAAGCCTTTAACTGGGAGTAATGTTTTGTTTCCTATGGTTTCATATTTCATAAGCAAAAACAGCTGCTCACAAATTTAGGAAATTCCTAACCTAACATAATCTTTGTATGATGATTTTTCTACTTACTGCAATCATACCCCGGATATTTGCACAATTCTCATGGAATGATATAAACATGTGTCACAATGTGTTCTGAGCTCAGAAACTTCCATTTGTAGCTCTTCATTAAGTCTTCTTCTGCTACAGATAAAGTGAGCATTGTTGGTTCCTTTTCTCAAAATGAGATGTTGGCACATAGTAGGCCGTAGGGTTCAGAGGTTAAGAGCACCAATTCTGCAAGAACGATGGCTATTGCATAGCAAGCACATTGTATTGGTTATTATTTAGAACCTGGTTTTGAATTCAGTTTTTAACCCCTCTATCAGGGAATATAGTTCATGCTGACATATTTTCATTTTTAGAAACTTGTTGCAATGTAAGAAGGTAAGCTAAGGCTGAAGTCCACCATGTCTGAGGGTATCTAATGATAGGTTCATTTATAGAATATTTTCAAGGTAGGTAGGAATGTCTGTCAAAGCATAGGTCAAGTCTTTGAGTCTTCTTTATGAGCTGAGGTGGGGTATTTTCCTTGAATGAGCTAACAAGTTAATTCATTTCTAATCCCCCATGAAACCACTATCCTCTGTGCAGAAGAGCACACTACAGCAATATGGGTCCAAATCATTGAGCACAACATTGAACCTTCATCCCAGGTTGGAACGACTTGAGCATATCCAGGTTATGGTTTCAATTACCCCACAACCATGTTATATTCTGTTTCTAATTCTTTAGTTCAAAGTGAGTATTCGCTTCATTCGAGGCAGCAAGTAGATGACAAGTCAATACCTTAGATGTAGACTTCCCGACAAATAGGCTGATAACCCTCGGCACAGAAGGAACGTCATCTGTAGGTAGATCTACCAATTTTGACAAGTGGTATAAAAATTCTTTACATAGTTCAACACAAAAAAGTAAGTAAATTTTTGATGTTATGTTTTCATAGACACTGTGTCCCAATTTTCTTTGGGTGCACGCAATTTCTTATCACCACCATAAATTAAACTAACTAACAAGGAGGTCTTATTATTGTCCTAGCAACTATGTTAGAAAATGCCACGAGGGACTTAAAATACCATGCCAGTTTTTCTATGACTTCTCAGCCATATTTTAACCCACTGAAGGTATTTAGGGCAAATTTAAGCTTCTGTGACAAAACACTATGGCAGAAAGAAAAGAGAAGTTTATTTCTCTCCCATCTAATAGTTTCACTGTGTGGAGCCCTGCTGGGCCTCATGCAGCCATTTGCAGGCTTCATCTTGTTCCGGTCTTTCTTGAGGTGTTTACCTTGTCCTCAGGATTGAAATGGGGTTCTGAGGACCCGTTGGCAAGAAGTGCTGAAGAACATGAAAAGCATTTTCCTCAACAAGTGACACAGAATTAATACCGAGCCCTTTTGCCTACAGCACAGGCCTCACCCTAATCCCATGCCCCCCCATCGCCGCAAAGGAGGCTGGAAAATGTAGTTGCTCACACAGCGTCCACATAGAATTTGGCAAAAAACTATCAACCTCCACTAGAAAGAGTAACAGTGATTTCTCACTAAAGTTATATTTGTAAATGTTAGAGTTGGGCAATTTTTGGTGCACTGAATAGACACTCATATAAATTTATCATCTAGAAAAATGTTTTGATGCGTAGGCAACTTTTTCCATTTAACATAGGATTTCATGTTACTATAGCAGAACTATTTCATTCAAATTCTGATAGTAAAATTCTGGTCTTTTTATTTAAGATTTAGATCACTTAGGGTGCCTGGGTGGCTCAGTTGGTTAAGCATCTGCCTTCAGCTTAGGTCATGATCTCAGGGTCCTGGGATCGAGTCCCACATCGGGCTCCCTGATGGTCAGAGACCTGCTTCTACCTCTGCCTTTCCCCATGCTTGTGCTCTCGCTCTCTCTCTCTCACCCTCAAATAAATAAATAAATAAAATCTCAAGGAAAAAAAAAGATTTAGATCACGTATTTTTTCTGTGTACAGGAATAAATATATTTGTACACATACCTCTATTGATACAGATACACATTTAATAAACTCTGGTTAGTTATAAAATGATATCATAATAAATTTTGCATTTGACACTTGAAATGGCACGCTTCTTTTTCATAATTAGTCTTTACTGTTTTTCTGAAACATCTATTCTCCTTCATTGTTATTCTCCCAGATTTTGATAGGAACACAGAAAGAAGAAACAGTTGTTTTGTTTTGTTTACAGAACTTTAGAATAAGGAGAACAGTCCTGCAAGTTATAACCATAAGTGGCAACTGACATTGAACCTCTGTGTTTAGGAAGCCAGAGGAGGGCTGTACTTCCTGGGGGCCCGTGTGCCTCCATCCACCCAGAACAGCCCCTGCGTGAGATGGAGGTCCAAGGCTGCAAGATCATCTGCCTCATCAGAGAATCTAGAACTCTGGATTCCTACTGCAATCCCCTGATTAAAACAATGTATATGGCCAATTAACTCAAATTAGAAAACAAAGTAAAATAATAAAAGCAAAACTACATGTAGTCAGGCCGCCAGTGTGTGGGGTCTCCAAACACGTCTGTGGGCTGGAACGTGCTTACCGATGACCAGTTTGCATCTTCTGACTTAAGGCTGTCATCTATAAGCAATGACCTATGAAAAAATTTAAGAGAATAAGAAGGTCACATTTGTAGTGACAAAAATTATTAACGACTGAGGAATAAGCTTTACAGAAGTGTTTAAAGCCTATAGGAAAAAAATTATAAAGCTGTATTTATGGATATAAAAGATTTAAATAAATCCTAATTTATACTGTGTTTCAGTAAGAGAAAAAAAATCCTATTGTGATGATTAATTTCATGTACCACCTTGGCTGTGCCATGACGCCCAGGTTTGGTCAAAGACAGTCCAGAGGCATCCATCAAGAGACTGATTAGATGTGATTAACATTCACTCAGCGACAGTGAGGAAAGCAGAGCACCTCTAAGATGTGGGCGGGTCTCCTCCAAACAGTCGAAAACCTTAAGAAAACACGGAGGGTTCCCCCAAGGGAGAAGGAGCTGCTCCAGTGTACAGATCTATGTCTTCCTATGCACAGAAAAGATATGTGATCGAAATCTTTTTTTTCCTTGAGATTTTATTTATTTATTTATTTGAGAAGACCCCATTAAGCCTTCCTTAGCTCTCCAGCCTACCGACCCATCCTGCAGATCGCAAACTTGCCAACCTTATAGTGACAGGCGCCAGTTCCTTAAAATCTCTCTCTCTCAATATCTTCTTTCTCTCTCTCTGTCTACACACACACACACACACACACACACACACACACACACACATCACACACACACACACATCCTATGGTTCTGTTTCCTGGAAAACCCTAACATGGCTATGTAAATTCTCCTCTCATCATCTTAATTCAGCGACATGTGAAATGCCTCCCAGGATGATGATGGTGATGATGATGATGGTCAGGAAGCTGATGACTTTTCTGTGTGTGGAAAGGCCCATTGATTACATGGTTTTAAAGCTGACCTTGAGGGGCGCCTGGGTGGCTCAGTCGTTAAGCCTTCGGCTCAGGTCATGATCCTAGTGTCCTGGGAGCGAGCCCTGCATTGGGTCCCTGCTCAGTGGGAAGCCTGCTTCTCCCTCTCCCACTCCCCCTCCTTGTGTTCCCTCTCTCGCTGTGTCTCTCTCTGTCAGATAAATAAATAAAATCTTTAACAAATAAAATAAAAATAAAATAAATAGTTCCTTCTCTCCCTGAGACCACATGGTTGTGTTCACTTAAGCTAAAAGCACTCACTACCTATCTCTATTGTAAACACACTTACATGTTACATGAAGGAAGGCGAGAACAACACAGGTGACAAGTCATGGTCCGCAATGATGCTCCAATAAGAAATACAGAGAGCTGTGGTGTAGATAGTACTTCTAACGTGCCCCAGGTCCTACTCCAAACCCGTACATACATGACTCATCTAAACCTCTGGTGTGAAAACATTTCCCATTAGACAGAAGCTCAGGCACAGATACTGGTAGACGTTGGCCCCAAGTTGAGGAGGCAGAGGGGGAAGCAGGGGCAGGAACCACACAGCTCCGGAATCCACCTCGCCTTCACACCAACATGCATTCCAGGAGGACTTCAGGGGCGAGTCCCACCTCCTTCCTCAGCCACACCTTCCTGAGTGCACACTGCTGTCCTCTGGAAACCGGAAGATCGGGTCCCCACATTTCTGGAGACAGAAACCACCATATAAGCACGGCGTGTTTTCCCAAACACTGTTTGCTCACGTGGGGAACTGGTCGTTGGTTAGATTGAGGGATCTTTCTTTTTATCTGAAAAGCACCAAAAAACCTGGACAACTCGTACTTAGCTTGCTTCTTCCAGCACTTTACATTATGTTGAACCCGGTGGAATTTTGGTGTCATAAGTCACTGTAAATTTATAGAGGAGTCAATACCCCAAGTGCAGACTCTACTGTGCAGTCAGAGCTAGGTGGGGACATGAGGTTTAGCGGAATCATGATAATATGTAACTGTATTTCAAGATTGCAAAAATCCTACTTGAAGTAGTATAACCAACATGACATTAAATTATGTCATGATCACTCTGCAATGTGCACAAAATTGAGGGGCATCCCACTGATAATGATGGATAGTTTCAATAATTTGTACCAATTCTAACAAAACCAGAGAGTCCATTTTGCTTGTTAAAATGCATAGTGATTTACAATAGTCAAAACTACATTTGGCAGCAAGTTATGTTGAAGACAAGATAGGTAGGAAATATTTTCTTGATTAGATAATGGTTGGTTGAAATTCCTTCCAGCTTTTGCGAAACAAAAGTTAGCAATTGAAACCGTATCAGACGATGCATCAATTTTCCATAAACAGAAGACTGTGCAACCCTACTTTATTGAAAAACCTTTATGCGGAGCCAGATTTAATCTCTCAATTTGAGAAGCAGTGCCATGAAATAAGACGTCTGCATGCAAAATCTCCAGATTTCCAATGGAAATGTAAAACAAAGAAGCATTCTGTTCCCTTGGGGATGGTACCTATCTTGGATTCGTTTTTTTCTCTGATGTTCTTGCATGGTTTTATCAGTGGCTTTGGGGAAGTGAACCAGCAGTTTGCTTCAAGAACAAAGGCTTGGAGATTTTTTTTTTCCCAAAGATAATATATTAAAAGTACTTTTCCTACTTTTCTTTCATTTGTTATGAATTTCCTGAGGAGTCATCATTGTTTCAAATAATTTGTCTTTGAGTGATTTTAATATTTAATCTGGCAACTAAGTATGACTTGAGCTTATGTTTTATTTTCTATTTTTTTTTCTTTTCTCAAATGACACGTGAAAATATTTTTTGAACAGGCACGTTTTAACTAGATGAAACTGCAAAGAGTATGGGGTTTAAAAAACAGAGCAAACTATGCATTTCGGCAAGTTACTTTGTTCTCCTCCCCGCCCCCACCAAAAAGTGGATCTTCAGTAGCTTCTCTACATTTATTTGGTAATAAAGTCTTTATCATGTGATACGTGCCTGATAAATGAATAATGACAAATAAGACATAGTCCCTGCATATCACCGCATAAATGTGCAGATTTGCAGACATGGTGTGTGGGGGGTAAACACATCCCTCCCATATGTGCCCTGTTGGTCTGTGTAGCAGAGTTTGCTTCTTCTTTTCGTCTCTATACAAGACAGGCATGTCGCATTCCATAGTAGAGTTACATACTGGTTTCTATTTTCCATTGTCAAATGTTCCAAAGTTTTACCTACTTACTTAAAACATCGCCACAAAAATGTCAAAAAGGTTTTGCAGTCAGAGGACTTAAGATGACAGAGGAGTAGGGGGACCCTAATTTTGTCTGTTCTCTTAAATACAAGTAGATAATTAGCCAATCAATCTGGACACCTGAGACTTCAATGGAAGAGCATTTCAGAGTCTGTTTCTATAAAGCCAACATATTTATTTGTATCGCAATAGGCAATCTTAGGGAAGGCATAATTTCTAACCAAAGCAGCAAGTCAGATGTCTGAAGCCATAAAATTACAATGTGCCTTGATTGTTTCCTCGGAATACTTTTTCCCACATAGGGCAATCAGGCCTTCTTGGAGAAATTCCCAATTTCAGATCTGATTCCTGCATCTGGAAATGCACAAGATAAGCTTGGATCACCTTGAAATTTTGTGGAAGGACACAAAAGCCTTTGAAAAGCCTTCCCTAGCTAAAGGTGGAATAATTTCAGCATCAAAACATCCATCTCCTACAAGTAAATAAAATAAGCCAAAGGAAAAAGTTAAGCTTATGCAAGACAAATACAAACAGCTATAGAAATGTGTAAGGTCAAAATCATTCATGTTACAGGTAGTAATGAGACAGGCATCATTTTTTTTTTTAAAGATTTTATTTATTTGACAGAGAGAAAAACAGCCAGAGAGGGAACACAAGCAGCGGGAGTGAGAGAGGGAGAAGCAGGCTTCCCGCTGAGCTGGGACCCCGATGTGGGGCTCGATCCCGGGTCTCTGGGATCGTGACCTGAGCCGAAGGCAGTCACTTAACCAACTGAGCCACCCAGGCGCCCCGAGACAGGCATCATTTTAAGTTGTAACAGTACAATTCACAAAAAAGATAAATCAATCCTAAAGATTTATGTGACGAACGGAAATTTAAATTAAAAACAGAGATAGAAAATATGCTAAAACCATGATAGTAAAAGAAATAAAATTTTCACTCACCCTTTGTTAATCAAGTAGACAAATGTTTCAAAAGATTATCAGAAATTTTATTAATGCAGTGAATTACAATTATTTAAAAGATACATTTTTTAACTTTTGATCTTTTAAACAGCAGGTATCACTTTATTTCTAGTGTCCATGAATAGTTTTTAGAAAATTATTTAATCTTAAACCACATATTAAATCTCGATATACTTGGACAAACACATTGTCTATTTTCAGTAAAATAAAATAACAGGTAATGGTAAAAATTTAAATAAAGGATTCTTCCAATTAGAAATTTTATAATGGCCTTCTAATACAATTTCTGGGTCAAAGGGAAATAAAAACTGCATATATTTTAAAAAGTGGAAAAAATTAAATGTTTGTTTGCTTTAACAGACCTTATTTTTCAGAACAGTTTTCAGGGCACAACAGCATTGAGCGGAAGGTACAGAAATCCAGGAGCTCATATGATGTCATGCTGACATGATTGGACTCCCTCTGTGCTCACACTCCTTCCTCTGGACGGGCTTCCTCTTCTCCCTGGGAAGCTCTTCTCCCAGGACGGCAAGGATGGTCCCAGGAGGCACCAGGTTATGCTGCCAGTCTTTTCTTCCTGTAATCCAGTATGGTAAAAAAAAAAAAAATAATAATAATAATAATAATAATAAATTTTTAAAAATGTTTAAGAAAGGCAGGAAAATTCCTGTTATAGAAAAAAGTCTTTGTTGATACAATACTTTGATGAGCCTTTGTGAATGTGGAAGGACAGCCTGGGGCCATGGCCAGTTGGGCTAGAAGTATAGGAATCAGGTACTTTATTATGCAAATTCTGCAAAGGAGAAGAGCAAATACTATTAATAACTTCCCTGGGACAACGGGTATAACCTGGCATATTCCCTGTAAACCTAAGCATGTGCTCAGCTTCTGAAGAAATGAAGCCAAGGGGCAGCTAAACTGTTGTGCTTAAAGGACACACACACACACACACACACACACACACACACACACACACACACACAGATGGCTCAACTGTAAATGACTGACCATAGCAAACATTGGCCAAAGACGAGGAACAAGTGAAACTCTCTCCCATGGCTGGCGGAAGTATGAGACGGTTCTGAGAGGTATTTACCACAGAGAAATGAAAGCATGAAACCCAAGGACATGACTGTTTATAGAAGCTTAATTTGTAATAACCAAAACTCAGAGCAACCCCAATCTATCAACGCATAAGAGGATAAACTGTGGAGTGGAATACAATGAAAGGCTGCTAGGCTATAAAGGCAAATAACTATTGACGCACACAACAATGGGGATGAATCTCAAAATTATTATGCAGAGTGAAAGAACCAGGCCAAAAAAGAGAGAATATATTGTAAGAATCTAGTTATGTAAAATCTAGAAATATAAGCTAGTTTATATAGAGAGAAAGAAGATCTGCAGGTGCTAGGATGGAGAAGGCCACAAGGAATTTTTAGGGGGGTGATGGAAATGTTGTTCAGGAGGTTATAGTTGCAGGGGGATATATATGTCAAACCTGATGAAATTATATACTTTTGGGGCACCTGGGTGGCTCAGTTGGGTAAGCAACTGCCTTCGGCTCAGGTCATGATCCTCGAGTCCTGGGATCGAGCCCCACGTCGGGCTCCCTGCTCGGCGGGAAGCCTGCTTCTCCCTCTCTCACTCCCCCTGCTTGTGTTCCCTCTCTGGCTGTGTTTCTCTCTGTCAAATAAATAAATAAAATCTTTTAATTATACACTTTTAAATATGTGCAGTTTTGTGCATTTCAAGTATGACTCAAAAAAGTTGGAAACTTTCTTAAAAATAAAAATAAGTTGTTTTGAAGGGGGGGTGTTGGAGTAGTAGGGTGGAAAGGAGGAGGCAGAGGGGGAGTAATGAAACCCAAAAAGAAGCTGAGGCTGGAGCTAGCAGGACACTTGTCCGTGCACATTCCCCAGGGTCGGGGCCCCCGGAGAAGGGGTACCAGAGGCGTTAAGATGAATGAAGTCTGACAGTCTAAGTTATCCGCTGTGCTACTCTCTGATATAACCCCCACTCTTACACCCTCAGTCTTTAATAAGGACTGTAAATGCCCTGGGATGAGGGCTATGCAGAGGAAATAAAGGAGCTGAATCTCTCTGGGTAGATTTAGGATAATGAGACACGGACAGCGAAAATATGCAAGGTGGGAGAAAGATCCGGGATTCACTGGAAGCAGAAAATCAGTCTGATAGACCTGGGGCAATCCCCGACTTTCAAGCATCCCCGCTGAGATTTGAAACTTGGCTCAAGGTCCCATTCCACAGAGAATGGGGGATTTGAGATGCTGTCGCCCACCTCCCCAGCAATGTTCCGTCCCCACTGACATCTGAGTTACATTGACTATGTCAAAGGGCGATCAATGATTACTTCATACCCATTCCCGCTGAGCACAACCTGCTGGGGCCCCTGCTCCTTCTAACGGTTATCAACAGAGGCCATGGTCCAGACCCAAGGTCACTGGCTGGCTTCCTCATCAGCAGTTTCAAATGTGAATGACTCTGGGGAAGGAAGAGGCTGTGGAAGGGAAGAAGGGAAAGCAGTTTTCAATTTCAACACCCACTGTACTGGAGATACGGTAATGAACAAGATAGACAATTCCTCTGTGCCCAGAGCTGAAGGCCAGCCAGAATGCAGACTTTAAATCAGGAAGAGCAATGCGTGTTAGAATAGAGGAGGAGGGAATTCTGACATGAACTTAAAAATCACTGAGCCTTGAGGACTTCCCTGGGAAGTGAAGTTGGGATGGGATTTGAAAATGAATAGGGAACGATGCTTCATCCCAACTGTCAGGCCTTGCCAAGCAGCCCCCCAGGCTGCCAACGGATAGCCTGGCACCAACACTCGTGCGGGATGCTATCCAAGCAGGATGCTGTCCTGAATATTGGCTGTGACAGAGCAATGAGTCCTATGGGCCTGACCTCCACAGTTTTGTCACTTACCCCCAGTAGTCCCAAAATGATAAAACGCCAGGCATGGGCAGTACACTAGAACATTTTAAATCAGACCCTGCCTCTCTGAGAGTTGTAGCATGGGATGGCACAGCATGACCACTGATGGACACCATGGACGGTGACTGTGAACATCCCTTCATCCTCCAAACGTAGACGTGGGATTCTGCCTCCTCCTCTGCTCCTATGTATAGACATTCAGCTATGAATCCCACCATCAGGGGCATTTTTGTCCAGTTCTCTGAATGAGTCTATCGCTCTGCCACATAGACTACGTGGTCTACTGTGACACTGGTTCCCCATTGGTCATGCCTCCCAGCCCTCTCACCCCTGAGGGACCCTTTCCCACATTGATTCTGAGTTTGGCCATGTGAACTGATTTGGCCAATGGACATTAGCAAGACTGAGGCAAGCAAGGGTTTGATAAGCACTTGCCCGCTGGGTCTTGTCCTTCCAGAATATTCCCTCTTGAAATCCTCCATTCTGTAGGAAAGTCATAGCTCTCTCCTGTTGTGAGAGAGGAGATGAAGAAGAACTGAGATACTTCGGCCTACAATCAGTAACCAGGCCTTTCAGAACCTTCCAAGCCAGCCAAGCCACCAGCTGGATGAACCCACACGAGCGGGCCCAGCAGACACCAACGTGGAGAGAGAAACCACCTCACCAAGCCTGGCCAGATTCATGGGATCATAAGAGAGAAAACATTGTCATTGTTTTTGACTTAAAAATACTGAAGTGCTTGCCACACAGCAATTTTTAACATATATGTGTGAGCCTTCAGCCTGGTTCCCAGCAGCTGCTCCAAACATAGTCTCCTCTACAAGGCACTGACATTTGTTTCATTCTTAGGATGGTGTCGCCAGGCTTTGATTTCCCTCAAGAGAAGTGAGGTTTTTTTGGTGTTTTGTTTTTTTGTTTTCAGTTTGGTCGGAGAGAACTTTGAAGGATTCAGGACCCTTCTCTTGTAAAATGATAGATGAACATCTTGTGACAGCTGCAGTGATAAAGCAAGTGGTTTTTTTAAAACTATTGTATTTATGATACAGAAATACTGATTTAAGGGGGCACATGCACACGATGTTTATAGCAGCAATATCAACAGTAGCCGAATTATGGAAAGAGTCCAAATATCCATTGCCTAATGAATGGATAAAGAAGACATATACATAATGGACTATTACTCAGCCATCAAAAAGAATGAGATCTTGCCATTTGTAACAGTGTGGATGGAGCTCGAGTGTATTATGTTAAGCAAAATAAATCAATCAGAGAGAGACAAATATGTCTATTCGCAGGAGCACAACATAACTAAGTAGAGATGGGCTCCATCCCTTCAGGCTCCTAAAGCTCCCCCGATTGGTAGATTGGCATGGTGACTATACTAAGCAAGTGTTGGCAGATTTAATCATCTTCTACTTCTTTATTTGTCATCCCCCAAATGATTCCACTGATGAGAAGTTATGACGTCAGGATAATTGTAGACATAGAGGTGCTGATGATAGCCATGACTTGGAAATGAAGGGATGACTCCCATTGTTTCAGAAAGCAGAATTTTCACAGTAAGGAAAGGTACTGATTTTATAGAAGTGCAGATTTAAATATCCAAGTATATTAACTAGAGTAATATATAAGTATATTAACTAGAGTAACTGTCTCCTTGTAGAACTGTCTTCTACAAGAGATAAACACAAAATATCAGATGAACACACGAGAAGTATGTTATTCACTCACATCAAGTCCATTTGGCAATTAAGTTGGGAAGGGAGTGGGAGTCATTCAGGGAGCCAAGCCCCCTCCATCTTGGGATTCTACCATCCTCTAGAGCTTCGGGGCTCTCTCTACTCAGCCAGCGGACTAGGGGGAAAGAATGAGTGGTTTTTACGAGCCAGGCTGGGAAGTAGGATGCATCACTTTCAACCACACTCCTTTAGTTCTGACTTGGTCAAATGGCCTCAGCTAACTGAAAGAGAAGCTGGGGAATGATACCTTTCTGTAGGTGAGAACATAAAAAAATGGGTCTGGGGAACATCTAGCCAACCTCCAGTATACCAAGCTAAGGGACAGCAAGGGACAGCCAAAGTCTTTACTTCCTCCTACATTAGCTATTTTGTTTTAAAAGATTAATCTGCTTTAGGCACCGATTGTGTTTTTCAGCATATTCTTATCTAAACTATAATTAGTCAAAATTTCTCCGGGGAAAATACTTGCAGCTCATATATATGAAAAGGAATCTCATCTTGAATATATTAATAACTCCTAAAATCAATGAGAAAAAAAGAAAAACAATTCATTTGTCTTAGTGTTCAAAAGACTTAAAAAAAGCATTTCATAGACTAAGATATCATAATGGTTAACAAATGTGCAAAAAGGTACCCAACATCATTTCTTATCAGGAAAATCCAAATTAAAACCAAAATGAGATCCACTGTAGAGCCATTAGAATGAGGAAAATTTTTAATTCCTATTTTTTTAAAGATTTTATTTATTTATTTGACAGAGTGAAACACAGCTAGAGAGGGAACACAAGCAGGAGGAGAGAGAGAGGGAGAAGCAGGCTTCCCGCCAAGCAGAGAGCCCGATGTGGGGCTCGATCCCAGGTCTCCAAGATCTTGACCTGAGCCGAAAGCAGTCACTTAACCAACTGAGCCACTCAGGCGCCCCCAATTCCTATTTTTATACCAAATTTGGAGAGAAAGTAGAGTGATTGGATTCTCATATGTATTGGTGGGATCATAAAACATAAAAACCACTTTAGAAAAGTTTTTGGCGGTTTCCATCAAACATATATGTAAACTGTAACCCAGCAATTACTAGCTTAAGAATTGAGTTGCCAACTCCAAAAGAAATCGAGGGTTTATATCCAGCAAGGGCCTTATATCTGAAGGTGCCTGGGTGGCTCAGTGGGTTAAAGCCTCTGCCTTCAGCTCAGGTCATGATCTCAGGGTCCTGGGATCCAGGCCCACATGGGGGGGGGGTCTCTGCTCAGCAGGGAGCCTGCTTCCTCCTCTCTCTGCCTGCCTCTCTGCCTACTTGTGATCTTTCTCTCTGTCAAATAAACAAATAAATTGGGGCGCCTGGGTGGCTCAGTTGGTTAAGCGACTGTCTTCAGCTCAGGTCATGATCTCAGGGTCTTGGAATCAAAGCCTGCATCCAGCTCTCTGCTCAGCAGGGAGCCTGCTTCCTCCTCTCTCTCTGCCTGCCTCTCTGCCTACTTGTGATCTCTCTCTCTCAAATAAATAAATAACATCTTTAAAAGGAAGAGGGCGGGCCTTGTATCTGAGTTTTCATAGAGTTCTATTTATAATAGCAAATACCCGGGATTTTTTAAAAATGTCCATTAATAAGATAATATACTAACTAAATGTGATCTTCAGTAGCTACATTGAAGATTTGTGCATTTCAATTGTATGTATTTTTAAATCTGAATTTTTAAATTTCTGTTTAGTGATGAATACTTTATATATAGTAAATTTTCTCCTTTTTGTTCAGTTGAGATTAATGAGTTTTAACAAATGTATACATCACTATAGTCAAGATACAATGTTTCTCCATCATTCCAAAAAGACTCCTTGTGGAATTTTATAGTCAATTCCCTCATCCCACACCCCTAGCATTCACTGAACTGATTTCTGTTCCCATAATTTTTTGTTTTCCGAAGATGTCATATAAATGGAACATATTTATGTAGAATTTTTTGTCGAGATTTTTTGTCACTCAACATAATGCTTTTCAGATTCAGTTATAATGCACGTATCAGTAATTAATTCTTTGTTATGGTTGAGTAATATTCCATGGTATGGATTTAGCACACTTTGTTTATACATTCACCAGTCAGTGGATATTAGGGTTGTTTCCAGGTTGGGTCAATTATGAATAAAACTGCTATAAATATTTACACATAAATGTCATGTAGACTATATTTTTATTTCTCTTGGATAAATTCCTAGGAGTAAGATTACTGAGCCATAAGTCAAGAAGATATTGAACTTTACAAGAAACTTTCAAATTTTTTCCAAAGTGGCTATACTATTTTTCGTTGCCTCCAGCAATGAATGAGAGTTCTTGCTGGTCTGTCTCCACCCAGTCAGTTTATTTCAATTTTGCATTCCAAATAGTATGTAGTGTCATTTTGATTGTAATTTGTCTTTACCTAAAATTAATGACATTGAACATCATTCATCACCTTATTTGCCATCTGCAAATCTTTTCTTCTGAAGTGACTATTCAGATCTTTTGCTCATTATTTACTGGGTTGGTTGATTTCTAGCAAACCATATATGAAAATTATATATGCTATAAACAAGCCCTTTCTCGGTTACATGTTTGGCAAATAATCTCTGCCAGACTGTAGCTTGGTTTTTCATTTTCTTTTTTTTTTTTTAAGATTTTTTTTACTTAAGAGAGACAGAGAGGGAGCCTAGCTCAATCTCAGGACTTGGGATCATGACCTGAGCCAAAGGCAGACACTTAACTGACTGAGCCACCAAAGTGCTCCTGGGTTTTCATTTTCTTGATGGTGTCTTTCAAAAAGCAAAGGTTTTTAATCTTAACAGTTTTTCTTTTGCAATTTATGTTTTCTGTGTCCTAAGACATATTTGCTTAACCCAAAGTTACACAAATTTCTTCTATGTTTTCTTTTGGAACGCTAAAAATTTTAGCTCTGTGCCTTTCTCAATCTATTGTCTCCCAGCTGCAAATTAATTGCCTGCTCTGTGAAAAATGAATCCAGGCCCATTAAATGTTTCCTTTGCCTACTGCCATTGAGGCCCTGTCAATAGAAGGTACGAGAGAGCCTGAAGGAGGAAAGAAATTTTGCTTCCTGGTTTTAGAGTGCTCAGGCCACAGTCTCTTAGAGTACCCACAGCCTCTCCAAGGGCTGGCTGCTGCAGAACTACAGTCAGTGACATCCCCGGGCGGTGCCCTCGAGCAGGTGGGTAGCCCAGTGCCCCTGGTGAGACACCACCCTGGGAACAAGTTGTAGAGGGCAGCTTTCCAGCATGTTCCACAGCCCAACATCACAGTGATTCTTTGCCATCCAAGGACCCACAACCATGCCCTAACAATGTCTAGAACCCAGCCCTGGAGAAAATGGTTTCTCTTGATAATTGCTATGCCTCCATTTATTTTTACAAACCAACCCATTGTTACTTTAATCCCTGAATATAAAGTCAATCATTCTTTATATTAACTTTTCATGTTTTTGTGTGGTATGAGATATTAGCGAACGATATTATGTACATACCCACTGTTCTAGAGGCATTTGTGGGAAGGATTATTCCTTCTCCATTTAATTGCCTTGGAACCATTGTCAAAAATCAATTGACTATAGATGTGCAGATCTCTGTTTGGTATTTATGTTCTATTTCATTGATCTGTTTGTTTATTATTTCATCTATACCATGCTATTTTGATTATTGTGATTTTATATTAAATCTTAAAATTGGTTAGTAGGAATTGTTCAAGTTTGTTCTCTTTCAGTATTATTTTAGCCGTATTAGGTCCTCTTTTAGATGTGGAATCAGCTCACTAATTTCTACCAAAAAAAAATCGTTGATTGGAATTACATTGATCAATTTGGTATGAATCAACATCTTAATATAGAGATTTATACTCCATAATCATGATAAAGCCTCACCTTGATATCACTCATGAATCAGTTTTAGCATACATAGCTGGCACATATTCTGTACTATTAGGTATTTCTAGTGTTAAGTATTTTTATATTAGGTATATTAAGTGCATTAATATTATATTAAATAATTCATGTTTTATTATTATAAATGACACTTTAATTTTTTAATTTTAATTTTTAACCTTTTAAAATACTGACTTGCCAAATTTGTGTTAGTTATAGGAGCTTTTTTGTAGATACTTTGAGATTTTCTGCTTCGTTAATAGGCATTGATTAATCCTTTAGTCCTTTGGGATTGAGCTGCTGTAACAAAGTTTATAGATCAGGTGGGTTATAACAACAAAAATTTATCTTCATATTTCTGGAGGCTGTAAGTCCAAGATCAGAATATCGGCATTATCAGGTTCTGGTGAGAGCCCTTTCTTGGGGTTGCAGACTCCTGACATATATCTTCACATGGTAAAACAACAGAGATAGCTAACTTTCTGGCCTTTTTATAATCCCATTCATGCCAGCTTCATCTTTATGATTCAGTTACCTCCCAAGGGTCCCACCTCTAAACACCATCACATTCAGATTAGAGTTGCAACATATGAATTGGTGGGGACCACAAGCTGTCTGTACTATACTGTCCGTTGCATTTACATAGACCATCATTGATCTGCAAATAAAAACAGATTTATTTATTTATTTATTTATTTCCATCTGTATGCCTTCCCCCCACTTTTCTTCCCTTATTGCATTGGCTAATAACTCCACTAAAAATGTTGAATAAAAACGGTGAGAGCAGAGACAGACTTTCTTTGCTTACAAAGAAGGCATTGTTTACAAGGATGAAAGCATTCAATCTTTCATTAAGACACAATAATTAGAAATACCAACTATAAGTTTCTCCAATATGCCCTTCATCAGGTTAGGGAAGTTCCTGTTTATTCTAAATTTTCTGAGAGTCTTATCATAAGAGGATCTCAAATTCTGTTAAGTGCCTTTTGTGCATTTACTGTCATGATCATGAGATTTTTCTCTTTAGCCTGTTGATATTGTGAATAACATCACTTGGTTTTCTAATGTTGAACCTCAGGGATTCCTAGCCCATTGCCTAATCTAAAAAACCTATCCTTGGTTCCCAGGGAGATGTTATACTCAGATTATCAATGAACATAAAATCAGTCATTATTAGTTATGATTTATGACACAGACATTGAGTTTCATTCATTCAGTCCATGAACAAGTATTTATTGAGACCTACCATTCTTCTGAATTAGGTAGTTAGGAATATCTGTGCTTTGCTTTCCAATGAGATAGTTCTGGCTTTCTCAGTTTTTAGCTATAATAACCCTCAGCAAGTCAATTAAGTCTTCAGAGCCTCATTTTTAAAAAATCCATCAAACAGAAACAGTAATTACACTGACCTTTTCCTAGATCCCCAGAGGGCTCATTCCTTTCAGTTCTGCTTTTGTGGCACCATTGTACAGACACTTTCCCTGACCACCCTTCTCTCAATCTTTTATTCCCAGCTTTTCCCCATGAAACTTGGAGTATGAATTCCTACCTTCTCAGCCCCTCCAGTATGATTTAAGCTCCACAAGTTCAAAGCCTTCTTCTGCTTTGAACACTAGTGCCCAAAGCCTAGAATTTGCTTGATATGCAGATATAATCAAAATATATGTTGCATGAAGAATAAACTAAATAAGACTATACATATGAAGCATATAAACCTTATCTGGCTCAAAGTAGATATTCATTAAAATTAATTATTATTATAAATGTTTATTCTTCATTGTGTTTTCTCATATATGTTCTTATCATAAATTGTCAGGTCGCAAACTCAAATATACAAATAGATTCTTTAGAAAAGGTAACTTGAGGTGGGGAAATTGTCAAGAAAATTAATGAGGGAAAGTCATGTCCCTGGGACTAGCAGCATCAAGGAGCTCTAGTCATTGTAGATTTAAGGGGTAAGGAGAGAGAGTGGTTATGTATTGCACAAAGAGAAGCTGTAGCAGGAAGGCAGGGCCTTCTGACGGCACCGGCGGAATCGAGTGGAAGGATACCATACCCCAATGCAAGAAAATGAATACTCAACATCGCTGCTTCCAACCATTGGCTGAGGGAACCCCTATGAGTCACTCCATAAAGGTCAGTCTCTCAGGGAACAGAGCAGAGTACAGAGGTGTGGAATCAGTCTAAAGAAGAACATGGAAACTCTCCACTACCCACAACACATAAAGCAATTGTATGAGTTCAAATTCTCAACAACCAGGAAATTTCACAAAGTGCTACTCTTCCAAGCTACGTTCCAGAAACATCTTTTAGCCCAATCCTTCCCCTCCCTGATGCACCAGCTCCAGAAGTGTTGCTTGGCTGTGATGTATGCCTTGGGTGAATGTGCTTTGTTCCTCTAAGCCTCTATGAAAAGCATGCTTGTACAGACTGTGGTAGTGCTCCCAGGCAATTTCTTGATTCTGTTCTCCTGATCTACATGTCTTGCTATACAAAATAAGAGAGAGCTGTGAACCCAGCAGCCTCCTGTGTTCTTGCTGCGGTGCAGTATGTCTGTGCATTGTTAAGCAGCTGCCACAATTTCCCCCAGAGGTTGCTACATTTCAGAGCTGGATGAGGTAATAGGGATATTTAGCCCAAGTTAAGCTTGTAAAAGTGCTTTGGGAATCTTTGGAATGAAAAGAACTGTGCATACCCGAAGAGTTTGTTATTAATTACACAATATATGTCCAGGGTTGGAAAAAGATCTTCGCATGGGTGTCTCCTGCTGGTAAATATGACTATTTCTTTGCATGGATTAATCTGAGAACTGAAATGCAAAAATATTAACTTCAGGCAGTGACTAGTGGTGGAAAACTTGAGATCATTTCCCTACCTACAATGTGGGAAAACTGATGACTGTCATGTCATCAAGACTGGGGGAGGGTGTGATGGCAATAACGTGTATGAAATAATTTATGAGGAGTTATTTCGAGGTGTCAGATAATGTTCTTGGAAAGTGGCTAGATCATTCCAAGGATCCTTACAGAGCCATCCTCTTAAAAACAAAATATAACTTCTCCCTCCATCTGGGTTATATCTTGGAAAACAGCCAGTCATGACTCAGTTAATTGAGCGGACTGAGGAGCCTTGAAGACAGTGAGACTGAGGAGGGGCTGGGACCTTAAAACCAGTCCTTCCCTCCTGGGGTGGGACAGGTGGTAGGCAGCTTGACCCAGCTGCTGATGCTTGGAGGAAGTCCAGCCCAGCAGGCGGAGTTTATTGTCCAAGAGGGAGAAAGAGATCAGGCCAACAGTCAATTTCCGAGGGTCTAACTGAAGTGTCCTCACTGAGTAGAACAGTACAACAAGGAATGGCAGATACAGGGATGTTCAACAAGGCCAGAGCCACTGTGGATGTCCTTCAGCAAAGACCGTGGTCATCAACGAGAGGGTCAAGCTCAGATTATTATTCTATAGAGAGAAGACTGGCATTTTAAAGCCAGGGTCTGCGATGGACAGGAAGTCCTTGAAGAAAGACAACTAGGTTCAGGGAACAGTCCCAGACTTGTCATGGTCCAGAATTGCTAACATAGAGTTTATTTGGGGAAGGCAGTCTGGTTGGAAGGGGAAATTTGAGGTTGTGTTTACATATAGTTTTATCTAAGGTTGATAAAATAACAGTTTTCCATATTACAGAATGTAGTAATTACAGAAGAAAGGGGACTATAGTCGTACGTATCCTCATTCACACACACACACACACACACACACACACGCACAGGCTCCCTCCATGCACTTGTACTAGCCTCAAACTAGCCATCAGAATTGAACTCCAGAATTAGGGCAGACAAGCGGACAGCACTATTGTGGTGAGCATCTCGGTTCAGTCAGCTCTGCCAAGTGCCAGGTGGTCCCTAAAAGGCCCATCCTAATACGCTCCCTGTGCTTCTGACTTTCACTCCTAATGGCCCTTCTCCCCAGCATGCACAACACAAATGAAAGCCTTGTTGAATTATCATCTTTGCAGCATTCCCTGAGGCGCACAGCCATACATATAGTAAGTGATTAATAAATACCTGAAATTAGATACTTGAGCAGAATGATGTATTCAAGACTCTTCATATCCAATATATCCCATCAGTAATCAAATAAATGCCCATGTGGCATAGAGGTGCTTCTTGAGCTCCATTCAGTTCAGAGGTTTCCAGCCCCAGGAGCACTTGGGCAAACCTGATGCCCTCAGCCTCTTTCTTCACAGGTTGGGTCAGTTTCATGGGCAGAAGTTTTTGGCTACAAATCCATATGATGAGTCTTCAGTTAGGAAACCAGAGATCCCAGCATAGAGCTGGTTCCTTATGACTGTGACCATCAGCATCACCTTCAACAAAATGTTACTGAGATATGCAAGACACCCCAGTACACCCCCAAACCTAGGCTGTGCTCAGACATCCAGATTACCTGTGCTAATAAATAGAGGTATCTAGATCCACCCAGGGAGACCCAGTTCTGTGAGTATGTGATGGTATCTACGCAGGAATACCATCAAAAGGCAGGAATGCAATCAGATTCTGGATGATGGCCATTTTGGAATAAAAAAGATTTCTAAGAGTTCCAAGACAATGTACTCTTCCTTATGAAGCAATGAAAAGAATTCAAATCCAGGAAGCACAGGTCTTTCCCACTGTATTCTGTTCTATATGCGAAATTGTAGAGCTCTGCACACCACTGCGTGTTATCTGTGCTTTTCTCCTTCACTTGAAAACCCAGCAACCAGGATGTGATTAATGTCGGTTGCAGGCTTGGCAGAGGTACTCCTTAACAGCAGCCCTAAACAAGGAGCCTCTGGCCCTGTGTTGTGTGTGGATTTCAGGGATCTGTCCGAAGTCTCAACTAAATTCATCTTGACCTTAGAGCAGCTGTTTCCACTTAATTTTTCAGAGCCATAGATGGTAATCAACTCACAGCAAATCTTTGTCTCAAATACAGCCACCTGGCTTCCCAGAGCAAAACGGGCAGCACTGCAGCAAATCTCTAGGCAGAAAACTTTGAGAAAAGCAGAAAAATGGAATGCACTGTAAATGCCAGGCATTGTAGGTGCTCAGAAAGAAAAATTGACTTAGATCAGAAAGATTGTGACATGCATTCAATAATTGAGGCCCTTGGCAGCCAAGCAGGATGTGAGCATCAGGATCCCCTTAGGAGCTAGAGCGCAGGCACTGGGGGACAGTGTTCCTCAAATCTGAGTGTGCATACAAACCACCTGGGATCTTGTTAAGATGCAGGTTCAGCTTCAGTGGTGGGTCCTGAGACTGCATTTCTAAAAGTATCCTGGCTAATGCAAAGAGTGCCTCAGACCCAAGAGCCGTATGCGGAGCCAGCAGCCACAGACCCCTGAGTCAACTTCTGTAGACAAATGATCAGCTTTGGTGAATTATCGGCTAAAGGCCACAATGACTGTAAGACCAAAGGGAAATTTGCCTTCCATCAGGCCATTCCAGGGACAATGACTTTCTTATCCATTGAGAGGCAAAGTAATTTTGTATCCTCTGGTACCTCTCTTTCTGAGGAGAATCCTAAGAGAACCTGTCGGGTAGATTCTGATGTTTTGCAATTGTAAGTAAAGGAAATCAAAGGATGATTTCAAATTTGGAATAAAAATTAAATCTCTTCCTTGGGCGATGTTTAATTCAAGCTCCAATTTATTTTATGTATTTGTTTTTTTGGTGGAGGGAGTTTTGATTCAGTAACATCATCCTTTCTACCTTTCTTACATTCAGAAGAAGAGTTGGGTTTTAGTAGGATGTGGGTAAATACTTGGCTCAGTGCCGTATTCTGTGCCCAGTTCTTATGACAAACGGTGTCTAGCTGAGATTTGGACTGCTGCCTGCACTCACGGGTCCATATACGGGTTGAATTCTTGACTAGAATGTGCTAGAAAAGCCATGGTAAGAAA
>PITA01002754.1:0-16099 GCA_004023965.1 Spilogale gracilis | reverse complement strand
CTCATGTGGCATTATCCTCCTTACCATGGCATTTCCGTAAGTCAAAATTTAATATATTAAAGTTTAAGAACTTTTCAGTGTAGGCATAAAGAGGAAAATGAACTATTCCCAAAAACATCTTGCTAGGGTTTGTAAATAGAATGTGGAATTTATTAGCAGCTCATAGAATGTACATGTGGTCTATCACCTTGCTATATGAATGACTAATACTTATATATCCCAGATTATTAAGAGCTTATATGCTATGTGTAATAAGCATTAGAGAAAGGAATTCTGTGACTTTCTTGAAGAATGTCACTCGCCGTTAAGAGCTCCTACCGTAAGGAAATTCTGCTGCCATCGAATTGCATTTCTTTGCACTGAAAGTTTTAAAAGAGAAAAGGAACAAAAGATTGCAACCCAACTACCGTGAATCCATTTCCAGCACCGCACTTGTTAGTGTACATTTGAGTATATTCCCTTTGGGGCCTAGAACAGAATGACAAAACCACGACTCAGTATCCTAAACAAACAAGCCTTTATGAGCAAAACCACGACGTTCCCAGTATTAACAGCTTCCAGGCATTCTTTTTTGATCAATACACATAAAATGTGGGGATTTTTTAAATCTATGTTTATAAAGAACATGTAGGCTTGCCTATTCAAAGGAAAGGTAGAGGCCTGTACTGGCCAATATGGCAGCCGATAGCCACACCAGTTATTTCCATACACATCTAAATTAATGAAAATTTAATATTATAAAATGTTCAGTTCCTCAATCACACTAGCCACATTTCAAGTGCTTGATATGTATGGCTCGTTGCTATCATATATTAGCACAGACATAGAACATTTCTACCAACAGAAAAAAAAGTTTCATTGGATCATGTTTTCATCTAGGGTTGAATACAACCCCCCTTCCTGCACTGCCCCTTTCCCAGCCCCCCCTGAACCTCCCCACCTCTGGTCAGTTTCTTATTTCAAGAGAGAACAGAGAGAGCCACAAACTGGGAAAGACATTTTTAAGCCGTTACCAGGCTGCTTTGAATGTCAGCATGAGTTCCCTCCAAGTTGGGCTTCAAATTTAGAGCGGGAGCTGCCAAGAGAGCCATCTGAGATCATCCAAACCAGAGTGGCAGAAGGGGCAAGTTCCCCTCCACTCCACCTCCCACCCCTCACCCCCATCCTGCAGACACAGACGTCATACATGGGCTCCAGGAGCTCTGCCCCTGTCTGAGGTTCGCTCGGGCACACTGCTTCTGGTAGAGCTGGGCAACTGTCCCGACTGCAGCGGCTTCACGTCTGCAAGTACGAAATCCAGATGATCATGCTTCTTTTTTTTTTTAAGATTTTATTTATATTTATTTGACAGAGAGAAACACAGCTAAAGAGGGAACACAAGCAGAGGGAGTGGGGGAGGGAGAAACAGGCTTCCTGCCAAGCAGGGAGGCGATGCAGGGCTTGATCCCAGGACTCCGGGATCATGACCTGAGCCACAGGCGCTTAACCATTGAGCCACCCAGGCGCCCCTAGATTATCGTTCTTTTTATTGATATGTATTACTTGCATTCCTATGTTAAACAATTATTCGGAGCCCGCAAACATTGTGCAAAACACCTGAGCCAACAACACCTCATTTAAACTTCACAGAAACTTTGCAAAGAAGGCAACATCACCCCCACTGTACAAATGAGGAAACTAGACTCAGAAAAGTTAAACAAACTGTCCCAGAATACATGACTCTTGTGGTGGGACAAAGGTTACAAGAGCTTGCTGTGATTATCAGGAAATCAGGGTTGGAAAGCAGAAACCTGGCTTTAGAGGAAAGGATCTAATTGCCTTAAGTGACATCTGTGCAATTAGCCCTGTGTCGAACTGATCTTAATTTCCTCTGGGCCACAAAGCTCCCATCAGGGAAATGGGACTCATGGCTCAGCCCATTAAAGACCACCTTACTAATTAATTGAGTCATCAATATCCCCTAGGTGCAAGGTCCTGACTCTTTATTGTGAGGCACTTAAATCTATCTGCTCACTATTTCAAAGAACTCTACAAAAGGTGTGTGAATGGCATGGCGTGTACACACCCAGGCACACATGGGTTGAAACACAGTATCTATTTAATGAGCAGTGACCAACCGTGGCAATGTATCGGACACTCTGGAAATCAAATTTAAATAAGGGGGGGATATGTTCCTTTAGAAAAAATAATGAGGTCGTTGCCTAATCGCTCATTTATCACAGGATTTTATCTGAGTCTGCCAACAAGAAAAAGGAAAAGGTGGCAACTGATTTACCCTTGTTCATCTACGACTTTAAACAGCATGTGCTTCTAATGAAGCCAAGACTTTCCGAGCTAGAGAATTTACTGGTCTAGAAGGTAATCGAATGTTCTATCACCTCCTCTAATTGAAAAGTAATAAAAATGTCACAAACAGTGTCAATTACCCACTGATGGGTTACTTTCCTCCTATTTACCTTTTAAGACATCCAGTGGTTCTGTAAAATACTTTAGGCTGCTTTTTTCCTCCACCCCTCCCACCCCAGTAATATTTCTTTCCGAAGTGACAAGGAGAGACAGTGTCCCTTGTTGGTGTCTGGTCATTAAGTATCTGTCGGAATCCGTGACTTAGGTTGGGTCCAGACATTCAATCATAGAATGGAAAAAAAAAAAAAAAAAAAGAAAGAAAGAGAAGAAAGAAAGAAAAGTCAAAATAACTGCAAAAAAGTGAGTGTTGGTTAATTATGATCTGAAAGTCAATAAAGTCATCTGATGGCAGATTTAGGGGAACTCATTAGAGAGCGGAATTCAATTGCAGAGAGCTGCAAGCCGCTACAGCTCTGAAACCAACCCGTTTCATTAGGGTCTTCAAATGGGATGAGAGAAATGCCTCCAAGACATGAGCTCCCCCCTCAGCGGCCTCCCAGGGGAGCATCTGCAAAGCATTTACAGGAATAAGTAAAAAAGTAAGTAAAGGATAAGACATCCAAGTATCCCTCCTGAGCTACTTTTTCTCCTTACTCAGAATCAAAATCACTTAAAAAAACAAAAAAAGCCGGTCAAATCTAAGGGCCATAAGCATTTCAGGAGGCATGGCGGCCATGGCTTTCACTCAGCCAGCACCAGACATTTTCGTCTCAAGCTCCAGGGAGAGAGTTGTGGGACCATTTCGAGTGAGGCTATTAATAGGAAACTGAGCCGTGTTAAGCTGCCATGGTAGGCTGTGTGAGCTCCTTGTGAGCTGTATAGAATATATTTGTTTAAGTGTGGAATTAGCTTGGCCCGCCCTGGAACTTAAGTCTCCTGCAGCAAAGCTATAAAACAGGCAATGTTTATCTTTGGTTTCGGACTGCCAGAATCCTCTCCTTTTGGGGCCCCTCTGCTCCCCACTCACTTGTCCTCAGTGCTGACGGTTGCGCTCCTCAGTCTCTTACGACCTCCCTATCAATCTTTTCCGTACCCATCGTGCGACACCTTGCTACACTACGCAGAGGGGTGGGGGGAAGGTGGTTTAAAAAAATAAGCAAATCAGTCTTTGTCTCTCAGAATCTGTTAATATTGGGGAAGAAGAAAGAGATGTACGTATGCCAGGCACCCCGCCTACTCCTTCTGAGGCATTCCCTGAAAGGATCCTGCTCTCCCCTTTATCAGACGAGGTGATCTAATTTGAAAGCCCACAAAATCAGAATTCAGACGTATATATCCAGATCCCCACACTAAAGAAAATATATAAATACCAGCAGCATGAAATCAGAGCATCTTCTAGAACAATCAGGCCAAGAGAAGGGCAGGAAGCAAGGCAGTAAATTATCAGGGTAAGTTTGTACCACTAGGTTTGCTCACGTCTTTGCATTTCTTTCGTGCCATCTCTAGGAAGCAGATTTTTTCCCGCCTTCAAATATGGAACTAAAGTACTGGAATCCCACCCTTCTCTTCAAGGTGCTGCCTTCCCTCGAAGGCTGCAACTTCACATATAATATGAGCTAGGGGAGCCCCAAAATGGAAAAAATAGGCAAAGCAATTCAAAAAGAAAAAAAAAATACATGCTTGTTAAAAGTGAGACGAATTCAGTCCCATTAATATTCAAGCACAAAATTCAACAGCTATCAGTTGTCATTTTCCAGCTAGCGCTAGTGTCCCAAACGGACCAGGGTTGGTGAGAGGCGTCCAGCGATGTGCTGCTTAATGGAGTGTAAACCGACAGTCTTTTCATGGAGCCTTTTCTGATCAGTAATCATAAAGATGTTCAAAGCCTCGGGCCTGGTAATTCTCTTTCCAAGAACGCATCCTCAGGAAATAAGCTGAGATGCATGGGAGGCTCTGAGCACAAAATCCCATGCCCCACGCCCCGTGGTCCGCAGAGCTGCCTAGCCCAGCCGGGGAGCAGGGCAGCCTCCTGCGCCAGCTCCGCACCCCCACGCCCCAGCCGGGGAGCAGCTGACACTTCTCAAGCACGCTGAAAGAATCCAGATGTGCTCCTGACCTCCCCACGGTCTAACCTCATGTCAGCCCTGGCTCCTTTACCTAAGGGCTGTTAGCAGGTTTCTGCCTGTGTCTCTGCCACTTACTCTGTCCGCACATTGCCCCTCTTCCACTGAGGGGGAGTCACGGCTTTGCCTTTTCATTAGATTCATTCTCATCAAACAGAAATTCTTGGAGATTTGGTGTGCACATTTCAGCCTTCCCAAGCGTCAGCACCGGGAGCAGCTTTTTCTCTTATTTTTATACCTATCGGTCATTTTAATGGGGACCTGGAAGGAGAGGAATTAGACACTTGTGCTGACATCACATTCTTACTCTGAAGTCCTGAGTTGCTTTTCTAAAACAAAAGAAAATCAGAGGCAGAGGGAGGCAGGAGGAAAGAGGGGAGGGAGGAAGGAAGGGAGGGAGGGACGTGGGGAGATCCGTTTACATGGCTCCCCCTCACAATGCTAGACAACTCAATGCAAGTCTGTGTGTTCATGTGAATTATTTTAAACAGGTTGCCACTGGTGTAGATGTTAAGGAACAGGGTTTTGCAGGGAGAGGGGGATTGCAGAAACAGAAAGGAAAGTAAGTGCAGAGTGGCAGATGTCAGAGGAAGAATAGATTCCAGTCTGATCCTGCCGCACAGGAGTGAGATTGGTTTGCCATCGAGGACTTTTTGAATCAAGATAACTGGCATCCTGAGAAGTCCCAACGTGAGTGAAGTGCCCAGAAAAGCAGAAGTGAAGGAGCTTCCTAAGAGGCACAATCCTTTCCCCTTTGCAATGGTGCCTCATGGCGACAGCCATGTCTACAATCTCTGAATCAAAGATTCATGATGAATTGCATGAAGATGGTTGGCCACACAAAACCCATTCCCTCAGAGAACATTTAATTTTGTTTAATTTTGTTGGCTCTTTGGAAAATGAGTCTAGAAGGCAGCCACTTGCTTTCAAAGTTAAAGTAGAGATTTGACACAATATAGCCAGAGTTGTGTGGAGGAAGAGCTGGGGCCGCCAAAATCTTCAGAATATACGAAACTGTGCACATGCAGAGTTCCTTGTCTTTTACCGGCCATCTGAGCTCTACGGATCTCTCCTCTTCTCCATCTTCAGCATAACCCAAACTTGATCTTTTCTAGATCGTCTTTGGTTCTACACAAGGCATCATAGCAAAAATGGAAAATCCAGGCTTCATTCTGTTGCGACTCTTTTTGTGACTTCTTTTGAATCACTGAGAACCTTAAAAAAATTGTCTACCATTCGAACAAAATCTCTTGTCATCAGTGGTGCTTGTGTGTGTGTGTGTGTGTGCATGTGTGTGTGTGTGTGTGTGTGTGTGTGTGAGAGAGAGAGAGAGAGAGAGAGAGAGAGAGAGAGAGAGTTGCTCCAACCAGGCTGATAGTAACTGGGAAATGCTTGAAGAAAACAAAGCTGATCAAGGAAATTTTGGTGATGCTTAGCAGCTGTTTCCTGGGTACATATCTGTTATATTTTTTAAGCCACAATTAAATGGGATTTTAATAATCATTTGGTATTTAAATAATATACTATGATTGTCATATGGAATTTTAATTAGATGCACATTTTCAACTAAAATATGAAGTGTTACCACTGTGAAAAGACCTTTTCTCTCTTAAGGATATTTTTTTCAAAGTAATGTTCCTTGTGATTCAGTAAAGAGAAAATTCTTTTCCAATATTATTTACTCTTCTACATTAATCCAACATTTGATGAGTCTTGAGGGAATGAAAGACAAGAATTTTAAACTAAATAAGTGCTCTCATAATCTCCTAATGAGGATAATGAAAACAGTACACAGAAGGATACATTTAAGATAAAACATGCTTGTGGGTAAATAGCGCAGAAGCCCCAAAAGTTACTTCCATTTTAGGGCGCCTGGGTGGCTCAGTGGGTTAAGCCTCTGCCTTCAGCTCAGGTCATGATCTCAGGGTCCTGGGATTGAGGCCCGCATGGGGAATCTCTGCTCAGCAAGGAGCCTGCTTCCTCCTCTCTGTCTGCCTCTCTGCCTACTTGTAATCTCTCTCTCTCTATCAAATAAATAAATAAAATCTTTAACAAACAGAAGTTACTTCCATTTTACCTCCATTCAGGGCATTTCCTGGATTCCATGTTTGCAAAGCAGCCACAGTTCATCTTCTTAACTTTATTCTCATTTTCTTTAGGAAACTTTATATCTCAGATGTTCCCCCGTTCACCATTCAAGTGCTATGAACTTAGATCTTGGTTAAAAGCAAAGCTTATAAATGTAACTATTCAAAACCAGTTCTTCCCGGACTCAGTGTTTCCATGCTCATTCTGAAGACCCCTTCACTTTTTATGATTTTGTAGAGTTCGTTTTCAGGTATCATTTTTCTGGTGTTGTCCTTTTACCATTCCTGCCGCCTGTTCAACTTCCTCTTACCTCCGGTCCCAGTGAGGCAAACACTAAGGAGGACAGGCCCAGGATCTCAGGGTTGGTATTTTAAACCCAACACCTGATGAATTCAATGATCATTTAAAAGTAAAAAGCTAAAACTTTTCCTTTGTCCAGGAGCAGCTGCTCTAGGCACTGTCCTTTCTTTTTGTCCCTGTGTTTGCTTTTCATCTTCCTGAAAGTCCGAGAACACTTCCTGTTAAAAGCCTGTTAGTCAGATTTCAGCCTCATTTTAAGGCAAAGGATGTTTGTCCTCCAAGTGGCAAATACTGGAAAGCTTTCTCGCCATTTTATAAAGCCAACGGTTAGCATAAAAAAGGAAAACATTGAGCCTGCAGTTGTCAGGAAAATGCCTACACCTCTCAAATATTTCTAACCTGTAAACACAACTGGAGGGTCACCTGGGGTTCTAATGTTTCTGGTCACCATTTTCTAGTGACTAAAAAAAAAAAACAAAACAAAAAACAAGGAACCTGTATTTTCTAAGGGTTGGGAGAATTACATAAAACATAGTTGGTTGATTTTCTCTCTTCAAGTCTTAACCCTCTAGAGAGAAGGCATTTCAGTTGAGTCGAACGCTACAGAACTAACGTTAGATCGCGAGCTGGGTATCAGGTACTGTGGAGGTAATCCTAGCTAGACTATCTCACTGAAATGTAAATAACTACTGAATCTCTCTCCTATGGCTGGGAAGAGGGAGAGAATTATGAGATGGGGGAGAGGCAACAGGAAGACTCACCTGGTTGGGAGGGATTCCTGGAGCCTCAGGTAAATAAAAGAATGTCTCTTCCCCACAGCATAGGGAGCCTGACACAGGCTGAGCTGAGAAAAAAAACAAGAAGGCAAAGTCTATAAAGCACAGAAGGGATTCTACGTGAGCCACCAAATGCAGGGGGCAGAGCAGATCCTACAAGATTAAATAAGGATCCAAGGACTAGAGAGCCAGGGAGATAAGATCATGGAATCAAGTGCCAGATCTTTTCAGAATGTCAGCCATGGTCCTTGGTGACGTCCTTGAAGTGTGCCCTCATGGACAGCATGGCGGAGCACGAAGATGACGTGTGGAGGGCAAGGTTTGGGATGCAGAAACGAGCATGGTAAGGTGGAGCGTGGGAGGGATTTCTGGTTCCTGGAAAGATCACAGGAATCCTATGTGGGACATGGGCAGATGGTGCATAGATGTGAAGGTACGCTAGGCTAAACTATGATGTCCAGTAGGTTAGAGGTAGTCACTGAATTTTCAACTTTATATTTTCAACTTATAATGGATATATAACCACACTGTAAGTCGAGGACAATCTGTGTATTGAAAATAAATATGTATTTAGAAACTCCCCACTTCCCAATTATTTTCCTATGATGTATGTTCTTTTCCTATGGTGTATGGCAGAAAGCCTACGTAATACTCTCCTACTGTACATTTCTGCCTCACCCCACCATTCGGCGGCAGCAGTGGTGGTTCGAACTTGGCCAGGATGAAAGAGGCAGACGCTATCAAGAAGGGTTTACCCTGCCCCCCCCAGGAAAGCCAGTTATGTAAACATTTACCAGCACATTATTGAAGACAGTAAAGCTTGAATGTGGGGGTAAAGTTGGAGAAGCAGAAGAGATGTCATCTGAGTAGAAGAGCACAGAGTCTTTCTGCAACAACTGGCACTTAGGCACTCATCTCAGTGTGCTCATGGGCAAATCAGCAGCAGCCAAAGGGTCAGCACAAGGGTAAATAGTCAATGCCTCTGAAAGCACCATTCATCTCACCAAATGAAAAAGTGCACCTCAAGTGATGGATTTTTCCGTAAACTGTCATGAAGAACCCTTGAGGTCATTCTCCCAGGAGAAATGAATACAGTACAGGTGGCCAGGAGAGGAATGGAAATTAATATAAATCAACACGAAGGAACGACAAGAGGAAAAGAGGAATGGGGATAGCACTGATGATGTAAAAATAGGTACATGGAAGATTCCCAAAAACAAATATTTTAGAAGAAATATTAATGTAAACGGAAAAGTCAAAACCATGGTACTGCTCCCTTTTTTTCTTTTCCCATGACGTTTGATAGGTTAAGCCAGTGGGTTTCAGCTGGGTTCCCTCGGTGGTTCAGAATCTAGGTCAGAAGCTAAGAGAAGGATCAAGCTGACAAAAGCCCAGGTTCCATTATCTTACCAGGGCAACTGATTTTCTCATTTTATATTAGGCTTTCTAGTAAGATTTGATGAGTTCTTTGATGAAGAAGGGTTTCCTCTGCTTGTAAAAATTGAAGGGAAAATGAAAAAAAAATTGGGTTTCTATCTCTTTATTGAAACATGAATTTACAGTAAAAGTCATTATAATAAGCATTGTCATTAAAATGTTATTGGAAAATAATGCAATAACTCTAAATCACTTACTTGTGAAATCCTGAATAGTGGTGTGTTTCACCCATAGATATTTTCTAGGACATTGAAACACATAATCTGATTAAATTTTTTTTTGCCATCTACTTGTATAACTTGCTGATTTTTTTAAAATAGAAATCAGAATCTTGGAACACTGAAAAAAAGTTTAAGTAACAATAAAAAAAAGAAAATAAATAAATAAAATAGAAATCACGTGTGAAAAGTTGAACTAGCAGAAAGAAGCCATTACATATAGGTTCTCTAGAATCTGGGTCCATAGGTCCATAAGTCACCATAGAGATGACATGTTTGGATTGGCATTTGAAAACACATCCTGATTCAGTGTGGAGAACAGATTTGAAATGGTAATATGGACATGGAGATTAGTTAGGAGACCATTAAAATGGTCCAAACTTACTCTGGTGGTGATGTAGAGATGTACAAAAATGGATAAAAGAGAAACTCAGGAAGTGAATTGGGCAGGACTTAGTTAAAAAGAGGGAAGTGTAAAAAATGACTTGGGTCTCTGAACTATACAACCGAGTAAGAGAACAGAGTTATCCATTGAGACAGAGAAATCTAAAAGAGGAACAAGAAGCAAGAGGTAGATTATTAATCTAATTTGGATATACTGTCTTTGAGACATCTTTGAAGTATTCCAAAGGAGATTTAAGGTGAGCAATTGGATATTATGCTTCTGGATCTCAGAATAGACACAATTCTCATGTCATGTTCATATTTGCATACCATAATTGCCCCACTTAAAGTGTGCCATCCATTGCTTTGTAAAATATTGACAGAGTTGATAACCATGACCACAACAAATTTTAGAACACTTTCATCACCACAAAAAGAAGCCCTGTTTCTACTAGCGGTCACACCCAATTTCTCCCTCACCCCTTCCGAGGCAACAACTGATTTATTTGAAATCTATGGATTTCAATACATACGTTTTGTGTCTGGGTTTCTTCATTTAGCATGTTTCCAAGATTCATCCATGAATCGGGTAGAGGGCTGAATACTATCCCATTGAACTGATATAATGTATAAACCACATTATGTTTACTCAATCATCAGTTGATAGAGGTTGTTTCTACTTTCGGCTATTATGATTAACACTGATATGAACGTTCATGAACAAGTTTTTCTATGGGCATGTGTTTTTATTTCTCTTGGGTATATACACTTAGGAGTGGAGTTTCTGGGTCATATGATAACACCATGTTTAGTGATTTGAGGAACTGCCGAACTATACTTTGCAGTGATGGCACTATTTAATTCCCTTCAGCAATGTACAAAGGTCCCAGTTTCCGCATGTCCATGCCAAGACTTGTTATTGTCCATTTTTTAAGATATAGCTATTCTTGTAGGTGTGAAGTGATATCTCACCGCGGTTTTGATTTGCATTTCCCTAATGATTAATGATGTTTTTATATTTCAATAAATATAGTTTCATGTGCTTAACGTCCTATTGTATATATTCAGTAGAGAAGTATCTATTCAAATTCTTTGTTGGTTTTTAATTGGGTCCTTTGTCTTTTTACTATAAGAGTTCTTCATATATTTTAGATATGAGTCCTTTTATCAGATACATTATTTACAGACATTATTTACTCTTCTCCTATGGGTTGCCTTTGTATTTCCTTGATACTATTTTCTGATGCACAATTTCTTTTTTTTTGTTTTGATGAAATCAAATTCCTTTTTCTTTTGGTTGCTAATGCAACAAAAATTTTATCCAAAAAAAAATTATTGGAATTATATCCAAAAAACCATCACCTAATTCAAGGTCATAAAGTTACATGTAATTTTTTAAGAGTTTTACAGTTTTCACTGTTACATTTACCTTTTTAGTTGATTTTGAATTAATTTTTGTATGTGATGTGAAGACTGAGTTCTCCCTTTATCTCTTCACATGTGGTTATCCCATTACCCAGTACCATTTGTTGAAAGGACTATTTTCCCCCATTGAGCTACCTTAGCACTCTTGATGAAAAACAAGTAACTACAGAGGGTAGAGTTTTTTCTTTGATTCTTATTTCTATTCCATTTATATATGTCCATTATTATGGCAATATTATAATGTCTCCTCACAAAGCTGACTACTTAAGCTTTGTAGTAAGTTTTGAAAACAAGAAATGTGAATCTTCCAAATTTTAATCTTCCAAATCTTTTTCAAGTTTGTTTTGGTTATTCTGGGTCCCTTACATTTCCCTATAGATTGTGGAATCAGCTTGTGAACTTCTGGCAGGGAAAAGCAGTTGGGTATTTAATAGGGATTTCATTGATTCTGTAGATCAATTTGGGAAGTGTTGCCACTTAATAATCAATCTTCCAATACATAATCATGGAATGTCTTTCCATGTGGTCATTTAAGTTTTTTTCAAAATGTTTTGTAGTTTGCAGTGTGTAAGTCTTACATTTCTTTTGTTAAATGTATTCCTAAATAATCCTCTTTTTAGGTTCTATTAAATGGAATATTTTCTTAATTTTATTTTTAGATTTTGTATTGATAGATAAAAATTTATTTTGGTATTTAGATATTATATACTATAAAATTGCTAAACTTGATTTTTTTTAAAGATTGATTGATTTGCAAGAAAGACAGGCAGAATGTGAGTGGAGGGAGAGACAAAAGGAAAGGAAGAAAGAGCGCTGCAGATGCCCCACTGAGTGAAGAGCCCAACACAGGACTCCATCTCACCACCCTGAGATCATCACCTGAGCCAAAATCAAGAGTCAGACATTTAACCAACTGAGCCACACAGGCACACCTGAATTTGTTGACTCTAATGGATTTTCTTTCTGGATTCCTGAGGATTTTCAATATAAAAGATCAGGTCATCTGAAAATAGTAGTTTTACTACTTCCTTTCCCATCAGAATGCCTTTCTTTCTTTCTCTCTTTCTCTTTCTCTCTGTCTTTCTTTTTCTCTTGCTCAATTGCCCTGGCTAGAAACTCCAGTACAATGTTGAATAGAACTGGCAAGAATAGACATCCTTGTCATTTTCCTCTCCTTCATCTTGAAAGATGTTTTGCTGGACATAAAATTCTTGGTTACCATTCTCTTTCAGCTCTTTGATTATATCATTTCACTGCCTTCTGACCTCCATGGTTTCTGTAGAGAAATCAGCTGTTAATCTTATTGAGTCTCACTTGTACTTGATGCTTCCCTCACCTCTTTCAAGATTCTCTCTTTGTCTCTGGTTTTTGCCAATTTGATTATAATATATCTAGCTGTGGAACTCTTTGATTTTATTATATTTGAAACTTGTTGAATTTCTTAGATGCATAGATTTATGCTATTCATCAGATCTGAGACGTTTGGGGTCATTACTTTTTCAGATATCCTTTCTGTCCTTTTCCTTCTGTTCTGTCCTCCTGGGATTCACATTATGCATGTATTGGTACTCTTTAAGGTGTCCTATGTGTCTCCGAAGTTTTGTTCATTTTTCTTCATTCTTTTTTCTTTCTGTTCCTCAGACTAAGTATCTTCAATTGACCTCTTTTCAAGTTTGATGATTCCTTTTTTTCTGTCCAAATCTGCTGGGGTTCCCTCTAGTGAATTTTTATGTCAATTTTTGTACTTTCCAACTCCAGATTTCCTCTAATTTTTTAATCATTTGTATCTTTTTAGTCATAATCCCAATTTAGTGATACATTCTTTTCATAATTTTCCTTTAGTTCTTTAGACACGCTTTGTTTTAGTTTTTGAATATATTTAAATTAACTGATTTAAAATCTAAGTGTAATAAGATCAATGTCTGGGATTACTCAGAAACTGTTTCTATTGGCTACTTTTTTCCTGTTTATGGGCTGTAAGTTTCTTTTTCTTTCAATATCATATTTTTTGTTGTTGAAAAGCTGAACATTTTAAATAATATTATATGGTAATTGGAAATGGGATTCTTTTCCTTCCTTATGATTTGTTGTTATTGTTTATTTTTTGTCATTTTGATGCTACTGTTTTTTGGCAACTCCTGTGATCTAACTCCATAAATTCTTCAAATATTTTGTGGGATTAATGGCAATAAATAAATAACGACATACATACATACATCAGTTGGGGGGAAGAGTAAAATAGGTGATGGGAATTAAAGACTACACTTATCATGGCAAGCACAATGCATAAAATTGTTGAATTGTTATATTGTAAACCTGAAACTAATGTAATACTGCATGTTAACTATACTGGTGTTAATGTAAAAATTTTTAAATAAATAATTAATTAACATGATACTTCAAGAATCTGGTAATCTAATCTCAAGATTAATTTTTCATTATAGCATTCTAAACACCAAAAGAAAAAGAAAGACCTAATAACAGAGACAAGCTTCATCCAGACTATTTTATTTGCTACATTTAAAGTCCAACCTCCTGGGGCGCCTGGGTGGCTCAGTTGGTTAAGCGACTGCCTTCGGCTCAGGTCATGATCCCGGAGACCTGGGATCGAGTCCCACATCGGGCTCCCTGCTCGGCAGGAAGCCTGCTTCTCCCTCTCTCACTCCCCCTGCTTATGTTCCCTCTCTGGCTGTTTTTCTCTCTGTCAAATAAATAAATAAATAAAATATTTTTAAAAAAATAAAAAATAATAATAATAAAAAAGAAAGTCCAACCTCCAGTAGACATCTTCCTTCCAGTGTTATCTTTCTTTTCTTGATTACACCAAATCTACTGTGTAGTGACACATAATTAAGAATTTGATCCTGTCCTCAATTCATGACTCTAAAACTGTATATTTATGTCATTAAATCCTTACATATACAATAATACGAGGTGAGGATTAATGATCCTGTTTCAAGTGGAGATACTATTGTTTAAAGAAGTTACTGGATGGTTACAAACTGGACATGTTCAGCAAACACAAGTAGGTGCAAAATAAGAACCAAGAAATTTTGACTTCATACTCTTCTAGGACACCATGTATGTTTAAACTTTAATCTTCCAAAGTCAATAAAGAGGAGGAATAATTATCTACACTTGTTGGAGCTTCCTCATACCATATATTAGTCAACACTAAGTATATAGGTTATTTTATTTTATCTATCAAATGACGTTGTGAAGAATCATAAATATGGAGAAGTTAAATAATTTGATAAAATTGCACTTCTAGCAAATGGTATACAAAAGATGCTCAGTAACAATTCATTAATGAGACAAAAGAAAGTGTCAGAATTGGCCCTAGCTTTGATGGACAACTCATTTCTCTTCTATAATATCATGGAGACATGCACCAGACAGAAAACATCATGTCAGATTTTTTCATAGACAACATTTTTTTTTTTACCATATTGAAGACCCTGAAAGAATCAGAGTCTTGCTCTGGTAGGGAAACAAGATAAGAAAGACAGGCTATTGCAGTGCCCAGGATTAGACCAGGATAAGACCATGGTAAATGCTATAGGCAATGTTACAGAGCTTGTAGCAGTCATTCTGTGCTCTGTACCTACACTGAGGGCCTCTTAAAAGCCACTCTTTTGTTAGTCTTAAATTCAACCAATGATTTTGCAATGATCTTTTCTACTTTCATGATCTGTAAAGATTAAAGATTCCAGACAAGGTGGGAAGAAAACTTCAAAAGTTCATCTCACAACAGTTTTGGATCAAAAGAATTTTATTTTCCTGTCAGTGAAAAACTGAAAGGTATTTGCAATATTTTATAGGGTTCTTCATTGATGGGCTATTCTTTAAATGCTGAGGAAAGAAACAAGGAACACTTCTGATTATTTAATTAAAGTATGCATAAAGCCTGTGTGCTGTGGTGTCAGAATGCTTTCTCAGACTTGTTAACAAGTGGGTCCAAGTTAATGCTGAAGGGCACTTCTACAAATATTGTAACAATTACTGTATAATTGCCTTCAACTTCCTTCCCTTAATCTCAAGGACATAAATAGTAGACAAAAAGCACAGCGACTTGATTTACCTATGAGATCAACCTGAAGGACAATGTTAGATTAATGATGATTTTCAACAAGTAAAAATAAGGAATCTATGGTAAGGGAGGGCAAGAAATCAATAGCAGGTCAGAGAAAAGACCTTTTCAAAACCTGGCCCCTGGCTACCAATCTGGCCCGATCCCTGCCACCGATGTGTATCCTTCTCTCATCTCTAATGAGCAACCTGGTTTTCCCCAGTCAGTGATGGCAGCTCTGAAATGCTGCCTTCACACCCAGAGTTTCTTCTGGATTTCCGTCATTTTCTTCAACTAAACCACTCTAGTTTGTGCTCTCATTCTCCTGTCCAAGAAGGCACTGTTCCTCAAACTGTGAAAATATCCTGTTCCTCCAGATCTAGATCTTTGTAGATGAGACTCTCCATTCCTTTCAACTTCATTGTTCTGGCCTCATCCCACATGCTCATCAGGGCCTGACCCAAAACCCTTCCTTCCCAGAAGACCTACCACATAAATCTTGCTCATTTGCCTTAATCCTTTAGCTTCTGAGAACACAAAACATGCTGATGTAATCCCCTCTACCCATTTCTAGGCATCTCACATGCTTCCTTACTACAAGATTCAGGTACAGACCCAACACCCTTTTGATTTTTTTTACTAAAGCTTTCCAGAGCCTTATTTAACTCTCTAGGACTTGGAAGACTAAAGTCCCTTTGATGTTCTAAACCCACATTTCTTTTCATAAAACTGAACTGATTGCTAGAAATGAATAATAGAGTAATTGTTTTTGAAGGATATGGCTTTGAAGAGATACTCTACTCCAGCTTGTAATAATTTGAAACTTCTTACTGTATTTGTTTATGTAATTCACTTTATTAGAACCATGGTGCTAAACCATTTTGGTAAGTCATTTTATTTATTTATTTATTTATTTATTTATTTATTTATTTA
>PITA01002753.1:66492-153606 GCA_004023965.1 Spilogale gracilis | reverse complement strand
AAAAGGGAGGAGAAAGAAAAAAGAAAACAGAAGAGAGGAAGCAAGAAAAGACACCCCTGCCAGATCGGGGCCCAGTGATAGGATTTATATGGTACAAAACTGTTACAGGGTAAAGAAAAGGGTTATCAAGGGTAAATGAAGAGATCAAAAAGCGAAGCCCAATGTATATGCCTCCAAGACCAGTATTTATATAATATAAAAGCAAAGACAATTACACCGACACACTGACAAACTAGAGTGGGAAGGTGAGGGCAGACACTCCTTGTGGGCAAGGAATGTGTTTCAGACGCTCCCGAGTTTGTCTTGTTGTTATTGTTGGAGGAGCCCACTTTCAAAAGATATAGGGGGATTAGAACTGGTTGTATATAGGGGTAGTATTGAATAGGGATGTGGGATTGACTTGAAGCTTGTATCTACATGTACACGAAAAGAGAGAATAAAGGAAAGAGGAGAGAAAAAAGGGAAAAACGGAGAGAGCGAATAGGGAAACAAGAGGCAACAACAAAAGCAGAAAATACAGGGGTGTGTTTGAAAAAATTTCAGGGTAAAAAAGAGAAAAAAATTAAAAAAAATAAAAAAAATAAAAAATGTTATGGGGTGTTGTATTGGGTATCATGTTGTGATAAGAAGGGGGCTAAAAATTGAAAGAAGAAAAACCGTGAGAATGTATTTTTAAGCTTAACGTGGAAGCTTTAAAAGTAAAAATAGAAAAAAGTTTTAAAAAGTAAATGAGGTGGAAAACTGTATCATTGAGTTGTAGGGCTTTTGGTACTTGTAGTCAGAGCCAGGAGTTTAATAAATTGCCTTTCCCCTGATTTGGGGTTTTGCATTGGAATGTTGTCCTCCTGAGCTTCTGGCTTGCTTTCTGAGGACGGGGCGTGCCATTCTGTTTCAGTCCGTCCAAACAAGATGTCTGCGCCCAGACCTCCCTCCCAGAGAGAGCCTCTACACAGAGAGGGGCTCTTTCCAGCCTCCTGGTTGGCTGGTGCAGAGGTTGTATTGATTTCTGCCCCTGCGCCCACTTGGCGTTTCACTCCCATACCCCAAAGCCACAACTCCTTTTGGATCGCGTGACTTTGCGCCCTGGGACCCGCGGCCTCTCCGGTCCCATTCAAGTCTGTAAAAACGCCTTCCCTGGGGGGGTCTGCGTTAGGTCCACAGTGTGGAGAGAAACGGGAGAGAAGGGCAGCGGTGTAAAAATAGAATCCACGCCTGCTGCTTTTGGGGCAGCTGCGGCAGCGCCAGGATGCCAGGCTGCGGCGGCAGCGACAGGCGCCCCGTTTTTAAAAAGTCTCCTTGCCTTGCCCTGTGCTCCGCTGTGTTCCTGTTTCTATCTACCCCCGATTCAGGCCGTAATCTGCTGTTATTCCTCACTCACAGAGCACTTTCGTTTTGGGTTATTTGTTTTCAATGGTTTAGCTCTGCAGGCTTCCTCCTCCACTCCCCTGTCTCTGGGGGGCAAGCCTCCAGACCCTCTTATTTGTTTCCACCTTTTTGCTGATTTTCCTTGTCTCTCGTGGCAGTCCAGAAGTTGGAAATATCACATTTCAGGCTGATTTCATGGGTGTTCATGGTGGTCTTATAGTGGGTTTTTTTGCTGGAATTCAGCTCTCTTCAGGGAGCTCCCCGAAATGTGGTCACCTAGCCTTCAGCCATCTTGGCTCCCTCCACATGTTAGGATACTTTTTCCTATGTTCCCTTATTGTCTGGTATTACACTTCATATACTGAATACATTTTTATCAGACTCATATGATAAATTTGTATTTGGTAAGTACTTTTCAAAGAGATTTATTTGACATTGAAGAGGAATCCCTTGAGTCAGTGCCACTTTATTTGTTGTTTCCTATAATCCTCTTCTCTCAAGACTCTGCTTAGGTATAAAAGGATAACATTTGAGTCTGTGCTGTGCAAAGAATGTCCTGTTTGGCCCTTTTGCTTTCCCTACTCTGTAAGCTGGATCCTGCTCTCAGGTAAAATTTCATCTAGTTACAGGACCAAGTACAGCTATGTTGAGATGCAAAAGCACAATAATGAGAAAAAAGTCCAGAAAGAGAGGGATCTCCAAGCCTTTTGCTGAAACACCATAACTTTTAATAGAACAATAGGTGCCTTCAGTCGGAACTTCCAACAGTGGCAGATCTTGTATGGGTGTCCATCATTTTTATGTCCAATGTTTCTTAATCCAGTTATAAGGTAGAGTGTAATTTCTGGAGGTCATTTTTTGGCTATTTCATTCTGTGATGATTTGGTGAAGAGAATTAAAAAAAAAATCCATGTACTTCTAACTTCTAACCTACATATCTTATTGATGTTCCCAGAGAAAGAAAGAACGTTCCTGGAAATGACAGTGATTAATGCTTTAGAGAAAGGCGTATTGAGGGGTCAGTTCATCAACAGGCATTTTTATAGGGAAGGTCTAAAATACTTTTTCAGAACTTCCTCCTGTCTCAATTTTAACAGTCACACAGTGGGTTCAGTAATATATTCAGTGCAAGAGGTGTAGACCTAGTCTATCTTCATTTGCTGTGGCAACTTGTAAGGGACTTTGAAGATGAACAGAAGTAAATATAAGTTCTATAGTCCCTACCCTTTTGATCAATAATCCTCACCCATTCCTACTTAAGAGGAAGGTTACCTCTAAAGAAAGTCTTTTCCTCTCTAAAGAAGATTAGCAATAAGAGTGTAGAATCTGGGGCTAGCAGGTTAAAGTGCAAAAGCTGATGGGGATCTTCAGGATGGGATCTCACTCTTGGTGAGCTTATCAGCAGTGTATTGAGTTGATAGTTTGATGGAGAAAAATTTATGAGCAAGGAATATTGTCTAGTGAATTTCAAAAGATAAGACTCATATTTTCTATCATTTTTTTTGCCAAATTAACTTTGAGCTGGCATGATGTAAGAGATAGCATGAATAAAAGGAACTATTGACTTTATTTAATGGAAATCAGGATATATGTGTAGTTTAAAAGGAATGTTCCCATGTCTTATTGCTGACTACTCTATGTTAGCTACTTATTTAATATCCTCTTTCATTAAGTCTTGAAATATCTCTATTAGTATAATGAAATGAAATTATAAGGAAAGGATTATTAGAAGAGGCTTTGAATGTGCTACAGAAGCTATTTTCATTGTCAGAGTTTCAAAAGGGAACTGAGAAATAAAGATGAGAAGAGTATTTTTTCTTTTCTGAATTCTTAACATCTGCATTTTAAAGCAATTAATTTTCACCTAATGGCAGTTAATGGTGGTCTAATAAAGATCATAAAAATAATTACTGGTAACCTTTAAGTTTTCATAGGGCTCCCTTAGAACAGTCTATGTTGCAGTATACTTGCTCGGTCCTAATTTCTACTATTATAATTTAAAATTGAAAAAAATACAGACTTGGCAAGAAAGTTATTATGGCATCCAAAAACAGGCATTGGACTTCTCTTTTACAATTCCCACTTCCAACAGCCCCAGTTCACTAACAGGATTAAAACTGTGTTTCTCTCTGGAGATGGAAAGTTAGTAAGACCTGAAGGCACATATTCAATCCCTTCTGCATCACAACCCTCTCTAAGAACACTCAGCTGCACTTTGTCTCAGCATTGCAACGCACGAAGGAACTAAGGGCTTCCCTGCAGCCAGAGCAGGTGAGGAGTGGGAAGCTCATCTACGTCATGTCTTCACTGTTTGTCACTGCTCCCCTTGGCTGGGGGTTCATACCAGTAGAAAGTGGGGATGTGTGGATTTAACCTGCCCACCTGCTGACAGTCTCTTCCAGTCTCTTCTAGACATTTTAGCAATTTACAAAGATCTAAAGATGGGCTAAAGGAGCTCATCTGTGTTAATGGTAATAATTCATATAATTTTGGTCTAGCTAACACTTATATAGCTATTACTATGGGTTGGGCAGTGTTCCCGCACAAAAAAAATAGAGATTTTTTTAAAAAGTATTTGGAATATAGCATGATTGATATGGTAGTCATACAGCATGATTGATATGGTCAGCATCCATCCAACTATCTTTTAGTGCTTTTCTGCATTTCAGAGTCCAGAAGGCTAAGAACTACATTTCCCATATATCTACAGCCAAAGTTTTAGATGAGAACTAACTTCCACCAACTAGATGCATTCCTATGAGACTAGAAAGGCATAAATGAGGATGAAGCCCTATTTCTGTTACTGCTTCTACAACCAAACAGGTTGTTGGGATATGGGTATTGCCAGTAGTTGTTCCTTTGATACCAGGACTGTTGTTACAGTGATACACCATGGAATTCAGCAATTGCAGTGGTACCCTCCTGATCCCAATCCTCCAGTCTTGCAAATATAAGAAATTTATTCTCTGTATTCCCTCTCTTAAAGATTTCAAGTGGCTTCTGCTTCTTAAGCTGGAACTTGACCAATGCCATATTTAAAACCAAGAATGCCTACATATGATGGACCTGCAAGGAGAGAAATCTGTAATTATTATCTTACCTGGTAGAACCTCCTAAAGGAAACAACAATCTGCTTATGGTTGGAAAATGAATTATAAGCACACCTCAGAGATATTACAGGTTCAGTTTCAGATCACCACAATAAAAAGAATATTGCAATAAATTTAATCAAATGAATTTTTTGTTACCTAGTATATATACAAACTATTTTTACCCTATACTATATTAAATGTGCAGTAGTATTATGTCTAACAACAATAATACAGTATTTGCAGTCCACAGATGACAAAGGGAGAAAGATTTACTTAAAATTATCATTACATGGTAATTGCCTCCAACAACATGTCCATGGAAGGCAAGATTTGGTGGATTGAGTGGGGACAATAGTAGGAGACAGTATGAATGAGGATTACAGACACTGTGAAATGGGTAGACTAAATCTGACACCACTTCGTGCATTATAAAGTACTTAAAAATAAACTCTTTCAAGAGAATAAGAAAACAAACCACAAATTGAAAGAAAATGCTTCCAAAAGATATATCTGAATAAAGGAGAGTTATCCAAAGTGTATCATAAATTTTTACAATAAGAAAAACAACCTAGTTAAAAATGATCAAAATTTTGAACAGATATTTCACCAAAGAAGATATACTGATGGAAAATAGGCATATGAAAAGATTCTCAATATTCTTGATCATTAGGGAATTACAACTTAAAACAACAGTGAGATATCACTACACATCTATTAAAAATGGCCAAAATTAAAAAACCTGACAATATTAAATGCTGGTAAATAGGCTGATTTATTGCTGATGGGAATGCAAAATGGTACAGACATCTTGCAAGATAAAAGGTAAAGCTGTGCAGACCATGAAAAGATCAGTAGAAGGGAGAGAGAGATGAATAGGTAAAGCACAGAGCCTTTTCGGGACTGTGAAACTATGATACTATAATAGTGGATTCATGTCACTATACATTTGTGAAAATCCATAAATACCCAACAATAAGTGTGAACTCTAATGTAAATTATGACCTATGAATCAGTGTAGGTTGATTGGGACAAATATACCATTCTGTTACAGGCTGTTCATAATGGAGGATGTTGTATATGTCTGGGAGCAGGGGGAATACTGCTACTTTCTCTACTTTCTACTCAATTTTGTTGTCAATCTAAAATCATTGTAAAAGTATGTTAAAAATAAAACAATATATAAAACAAATAATAAATAAATTCTTATCTGTAGGCATGATCAGAGGACTAGGGAGTTTCTCTCACTGGCCTGAAAGAGTTTCAGAGCTAATGTTTCTGAAAATGAGGTAGAGTCTGAGCCTATGAATTAATGAAATGTCATTTGAATTCACAATTTCACTAGATCTTTTACTGAAAATTGGTATATCAATTGGGAAGGATAAAAATGCTGACTAATGGAATTTGAATATTTTTATAAATTTAAATAGATTGAGTACTATGAACTAAAAAAAAAACTATATTGAGTCACCCTTGCTAATAAGAGCAAGGGTTGTTTTTTTGGTTGTTGTTTGTTTGTTTGTTTTCCCTTTGTCTTAACATGCTAGTCCTACCTTGCTTAAAGACTCATCCAAAACATGAAGGGCCATGTTTATTTAATACGACATGAATTTTCTCTATGCCCATTCCTTGTGTTGTGAAGGGAGAAATACCTCTGCCCTTCAAGATCCTTCTAGCCGGACTAAGAATAAATTGACATGAGACAGATAAACAGGAAAGCATCAAATTTAGTTTTATACATATGGGAATCTACACAGACATGGAAATCCCAAAGACAGGTTAAATGAGGTATATATATCATTCTGAATTAAGGAGAAAGAGGATAAGGGTCAGGGACTTCAAAGGGAAGGAACGTAATTCACAGGAAGTTTAAAAAGAGTAAATGTTTGGTAAACAAATATTTGCTGGGCCTCCCAGAAACAATAAGACATAGAGGACTTTGATCAAATGGGCCTTGCTAGGTTCATCCCTGTCTACCATACCTAGCTCATTTCATAAAGTAGCTATCTAAGGTAAGAGCTCTCTTCCTGGAGCACATCCTCTATCTATTCTTTTAGGCAGTGGAGGGAGAAAGAAAGAGGTTTTCCTGAATCTTTAGTATTTGATTATTTTTTAACTCAAAATAATCTTCATGCTAAAGGGGCCCCATCTTGGGGTGGCCTACTCTTGGTCTGTACACTTACATCTCATAGGCTCAAATAAACCCCCATGCTCCCACCACAAAGGCAAAATACAGTTTGACTCCAAAAGGAATTGTAAGAGTTTGCTTAATTTTTGTCACTAGAAACTTGGCAACTGCGAGTGAGAATAGATTCTAAGGGTGCTAGACCTAGAAGAAAGGCATGTAATCTAAAATTAAGTTCAATTGGTTGGTATTGGAGCATTAGTCAGATTTATCTGGAGTTGTGCTATCTCAGGTTGCTGAGAGTGGCTCTGGATGCCAATTGGTGGTGACTGAAGCCTGCACTAAGTGATGGCCTATGTGTTATGAAGCTCAACTGTGCCAAGTCCCATTAGGAGAATGCAAGGCAGGCCCAAGGGTTATGGAAAAAAGCCATGAGTTCTTTGTATATAATTATGCTGCTTTTGAGAAATAGCTCGTGGCTTGATATGAAACCCCAACAGAAGCCAATTTCTTGAGCCTGGGACATTAAGTGCTGTGTGACTGAACGGGACCACTGTCTGACCCATAAAAGTCATAGGGTTTTATGTCAGCAGTATTCCATCCTCAAGGGGAAATTCAATTAAAAAATGCTCAAATGCAAGATCAAAAAATACAAAACAATATCAACAGTAACAAATTAGGAGATATAATACAAAAAAGGCCTATTATAAAAGCAAACTATTAACAACAAAAAACAAAAACAAGCATACAACAACAACAACAAAAACAGTCAATTGCCTAGGAATGAAGATAACCAGCAATGTGCTAGGATGATATTTTAAAAGTCAAGTTTCCTGAGAAAGCATAAAAGAATGCAGTCATAGACAGATGAAAAAAAAGTGAGGACATGAAACATTGTATATGAGATCAATTTTCCTGAAACTAAACTATGATTTTAATATAATGCCAAGGTCAATATAGTACAAAAAGAGACAGAGTAGGAGATAACAAAGTCATAGAAAGATGAAATTAATGTTTCAGAATAGGAGTTTCAAGACTGTAAACATACAGACTGTTTCCAATGTAAACCAAATGAAATTTATCTCAAATGGTTATAGAGGTTAGTTCATTTTTATTCATTCATTCATTCATTCATTCATTCATTCATTCATTCATTGTCTCTTTGTTTCTTTTGAGGTGAGAGATGTGGCAAAGTAATTATTCAGTTCAACTGGCAAATGTATTTTTGAATACCCAAGATAATTTTGAGAAAGAGATCATTATAAAATGCTAGCAAATAAATACTTATGGCGCACTGACATAAGACAAGAAAAGCATTAAGAAATAAAATGCAAAGTCTGGAAACATCCAATATAAATATGGAAAATAATGTTGGAGATATGTGACATTACAAATCTGGGAGGTACAGATGGATTATTGAATAAATGGCATTGGGGAATTCGACTACTCAGTGAGGGAAAAAATACATCTCTTAGCTAAATACAAAATACTAAAATATACAAAAGAGAAAAATGAATTTCAGGTCAGTTAAAATTGGAAGATAGAATTAGAGCTGTAAATAAAAAAGAAAGGAATGTTGAAGGATATTATTATAAATCAATGTTAGAAAAAGCCCTTTTTAATCATGACTTTGAGGTGAGTGAGCATTAGAAGACTATTTGGTTTCATATTTTAAAATTATAATATTCTTCTTTTTAAGATTTTATTTATTTGATCAAGAGTGAGAGAGTGCACAAGCAGGGGGAGCAGCAGAGAAAGAGATAGAGAGGCAGGCTCCAAGGTGCTCCTAAAATTATATTATTCTGAAGACATTTTGAATAAAGTTGAAAAACCAATGTCAGATTGAAGAAAACTTTTGTTCTGAGGATGAAAAAGTGTGATTCTCAAAATATAGAGAGTCTCTGCAAATATGAGAAAGAATGATAAATAGCCCCAAAGCAAAATGTACAAAGAATTTTACCTTCAGATATTTGTTTTTTCTTTTCTCTTTTCTTTAAAAATGAGTAAAATAACAAACTTTAAATATAAATAGCAAGTAACCATGTGAAGTTATGATTAGAAAAGTATGAAAGCAATGAAATCTTATTTTAGTCTATAAAATTGGCAAAAAAAGATAATACATTTATTCCTTGATAATGGTAATGAACACTCATATACAGTGGATGGGGGTATAAATTGGCTAAAAAGATTTTTGGAGGACAATTTTGCTGAGAATAAAAAATTTAAAATGTGACTAATCAATTACAGATCTAGGAATTTCTCTTACATGGATACTCCTAAAATAGGTCCAAAATGTTCAGGATCATTCATTGTGGTACTGAATAGGATAGTCAAAAAAACTAAAATATCCATCAAATAAGAATTAAGTAATTTTTAATATATCCTTAAGATGGATTAATCTGCAGCAGTGAAAAAAATAAGGTACTTGTGTGCCATATGTACATAATTGGGGAGATGTGCATAACAAATAGGGCAAAAAGCAAGGTGCAGAACAGTGTAGGTGATTACATGGATTCATATACATGAATCTACATACATGTCTCATGAACATATTTACATACATAAAACTAGATCTAGAATGATATCTATTAAATTGGAAATAATTTCTATTAGGATTTGGGGGTATACATTGTATAATTATTTTTATAAAAATGTTTTAAAATGTTTAATAAGAAACAAGAACAATTAAAAATTCCCTTTTTTGGTTTGAACCTCATTTCTGACTCATTAATGCAAAAATGTTGAGAATGTTAGTTAATATATACTGATATCTAATTGCCAAATATTCATCTCAAGTTTTTAAAAATTCTTTATATTTTTTAGTTTCTCTTTTTTGTTTAGTTATTATTTTTATTATGTTATGTTAGTCACCATACAGTACATCATTAGTTTTTGATTCATTCTTTACATATACCACCCAGTGCTCCATGCAATACGTGCCTTCCTTAATACCCATCATGGGGCTTTCCCATCCCCCCATGCCCCTCCCCTCTAAAACCTTCAGTTTGTTTCTCAGAGTCCACAGTCTCTCATGGTTTGTCTCCTCCTTCTGATTCCCCCCTTTATTTTTCCCTTCCTTCTCCTAATGTCATCCATGCTATTATGTTCCACAAGAAAGTGAAACTATATGATAGTTGACTTTCTCTGTTTGAATTATTTCACTCAGCATATCCCCTCCAGTCCCATCCACGTTGATGCAGTTGGGCATTTATCATTTCTGATGGCTAATAGTCCATAGTATATATGGACCATATCTTTATCCATTCATCTGTTGAAGGGCATCTCAGCTCTCTCTACAGTTTGGCTGTTGTGGACATTGCTGCTGTGAGCATTGAGGTACATATGGCCCTTCTTTTCACTATATCTGTATCTTTGGGATAAATACCCAGTAGTGCAATTGCCAGATCAAAGGATAGCTCTATTTTTAATTTTTTGAGGATCCTCCATTCTGTTTACTAAAGTGGTTGCACCAACTTGCATTCCTACCAACAGCTTAAGAGGATTCCCTTTTCTCCACATCCTCTCCAACATTTGTTGTTTCTTGCCTTGTTAATTTTTGCCATTCTAACTTGTATAAAGTGGCATCTCAATGTGGTTTTGATTTGAATTTCCCTGCTGACTAATGATGAGGAGCATTTTTTCCTGTGTCTGTTAGCCATTAGCATGTCTTCATTGGAGAAATGCTTCTTCATGTTTTCTGCCCATTTTTTGACTTGATTATTTGTTTTTCAGGTGTTGAGTTTGAGAAGTTCTTTATAGATCTTGGATATCACCCCTTTGTCTATAGTGTCATTTGCAAATATTTTCTCCCATTCCTTGATGTTTTGCAGCCTAATATCATTCATTCCTCACAGTGATACTGTGAGTAAACTCCCCAGAGTTCAGAAAAGGAAACTGAGTCAAAGCTTGCTTAATCAGACAGTTGTAAAATTAAGGGAGTCAGGATTCAAAACAAGGTAGTTTGACCCAAGAGTTCTCTTAACATCTCAGAATATAAGAGTATTTTGTACTGGGGCAACTGAGTGGCTCAGTGGTTAAGCCTCTGCCTTCAGCTCAGGTCATGATCCTGGAGCCCCAAGACCAAGCCCCACATCAGGCTGCCTGCTCAGCGGGAAGCCGGCTTCTCCCTCTCTCACTCCCATTGCTTGTGTTCCCTCTCTGGCTATGTTTCTCTCTGTCAAATAAATAAAATCTTAAAGAGAGAGAGAGAGAGAGAGAGAGAGAGAGAGAGAGAGAGAGAGAGAATACTTTGTATTGAGTGAATAGAAAAGAAAAGAAAATATTTTTATATAAAAGGAAGAGGTATCCTGTCCCCACCCAGAGAAGAATCTTTTATTTAGATGATTGCAAAGTCTTTGTTGGAAAATTTGCAGGAAACTAGATCCTGCCTACTTAGTCATATGATAAGACTGATAGATGTAATTGTTCATAGTGTTGAGCTAGATCCTCCTCCTTCTAATTCCTACCTATTCATCTAAGTTCTGGAGTCTATAACAACAATGAGTAGAGAATAAATATACTCCCTCTTTTATATGATAATCTTTCCAAGCTTTTGATGAGTTTTTAAATGGTCTCTTCTTTCTCTTAACTGCAGTTTAAATAAACACAGGCTCTTTAACAATTTCTCCTACAACATGATTTCAGTATATTTTAACATCCTGGTGTCCCTCCTGGATATACCATTTGTTAAATCAGTAATTTGGAGGAGGAGACAATCAGTTTCCTTTCATAATCCTTAGGCTTAACAAAGCAAGTGGGATGGTGAGCAGATAGAAAAAAGAAAGAAACACTCTCTGAGTCATATGAAAATGCAGCTGACAGATCCCCTAACTTGAAAAATACACAGATGCAAAAGTTCCCTCACTTGAATCTTAAAAGTAACATATAACAGCCATTGGTATACACCAGGATTTCATTCATTTAAAGGCAAATAAGAACATGTTTTTTGTGTAGTTCAATGACAATGGAATATGCAAGGAAATCAGAAGCAATACAGAGTATAGTTGGTATAAGTATAATGCGAATAAGTATTCTTTTTAAAAATATTTATTTATTTGTGTGTGAAAGAGAGAGAGAGAGAATCTCAAGTAGACTCCCCACTGAGCATGGAGCCTGATGTAGGGCTCTGTCCCAGGGCTCTGAGATCATGACCTGAGCCAAAATCGAGTCAGATGCTTAACTGACTGAGCCACCCAGATACCCCATAGATATTATTATTAAAAATCATTCGTGTATTCACTAAGTACTCACTAGTTTTCTTTATGTTCTGTACAACACAATGATCTTCCAAAGAGCTGTTAGTCTACTGGGGCAGATAGAGATATACAACTAAACCAAAGTGCAAGGAAAGGTTGGAGCCCTAAGTAGATGATGTATATTTTCCTAAGAGGCTGGGTTTTGTTGGTAGTGGAATAAGAACCCATAATCAAAGATTGTGATTGGATTGACAAAGAAGTTGAAAGGTTGTGAGAAAAGTTATGAAATTAAAATTGGAACTGGGAAGAGGGAAGCAAACTCTCACTAGAAATTCAACTGGAACTGTGTAAATGGAGAAATATTTTAGAGTCAAGAATCAGAATTAGGAAAACCTAGATGAAGTATATTTAAACTTATTTAAGTAATGTAGAAGTGAAATCTAAACATTTATGCAGATAGTCAAAATTCCAACTGTATTAGTTATCTATTGCTTCTGTAATAAATTACCATAAATTAATACATATCTGGTAGTTTTAAACAACACAACTTTATTGTCTTACAAAATAGATCCATAGATCAAAAAATCTAACATGGATCTCAGTGGGCTAAGTCTAAGGTGTCAACAAACTTGTGTTTCTTTCTTTTTTTAAAAAAAATTTTTATTTATTTATTGAGAGAGAGAAAGTGAAAGAGACCGTGAGAGGGGAGAAGGTCAGAGGGAGAAGCAGACTCCCTGCGGTGTAGGGGGCCCAATACGGGACTAGATCCAGGGACTTCAGGATCATGACCTGAGCTGAAGGCAGTGGCCGAACCAACTGAGCCACTCAGGCACCCGCTTGTGTTCTTTTCTGGAGGTATCAGGGGAGAATCCATTTCCTTGCCTTTTTCAACTTCTTTCCTGGCTAATAGCTCTTTTTTTCCCCATCAACAGGGACTGAGTCCTTACACTGTCATCTTCTGATTCTCCCTCTTCCAACTCTTCCACTTTTAAGGCTCTCCTAAACAACTCAGGATAATCTTGCTATCTTAACATCAGCTAATTAACAATCTTAATTCTATCTACAACCTTAATTTCTTTTTTTGCCAACTAACCAACATATTCATAAGAAAACCAAGAATTAGGATATAGATATAATTGAGGACAATTATTTTGTCTTTCATACCAACAAATGAATAGATTTTGATCATTCTGCCCTAGGCTAGATACAGAAACATGGACATTCAATAAAAAATCTGTACTTTCTTGGGACGCCTGGGTGGCTCAGTTGGTTAAGCCACTGCCTTCGGCTCAGGTCATGATCCCGGAGACCTGGGATTGAGTCCCACATCAGGCTCCCTGCTCGGCGGGAAGCCTGTTTCTCCCTCTCTCACTCCCCCTGCTTGTGTTCCCTCTCTGGCTGTGTTTCTCTCTGTCAAATAAATAAAATCGTTTAATAAAAAAAAAAATCTGTACTTTCTTTTGATAAAACTGAAATAAAGTGATATTTAAAACAATAGACCAATTAATAATTATGAAAGATTTATGAAAGAATACTTTTGGAAAATACATGTGCAGAATATATTGTTTATGCATAAATGAAGTCACATAAGGGTTTTATATTTATGCAAGATGTTTAAAGCCCTATTTTTATTAACCAAGCTAATTCTATTCCAAGATTCTAAGAGTTCCACACTGAAGGTTGTTTACTAAGAATAGAGAAATAAAAGTGTGAGTCTTGAAGGAAGAAATTTTATAATGTTGAATCTATATCTCTACCAACACTGACAAATCTCAGTTAATAGTATAAAGAATGCAAAAGTTAAAGAAAGCAAACTTCAACATTGGCATCCAGTAATTGCCAGGATTTGTTTAATGGGTCTTCTGGGTAATTCATCCTCTAAAAATGTCATATAATTATATTTACATAAAAAGTAGGCAATCAGATGAATTGAGTTTATACAATGCACAGTGGAGTCATTTCACCACTCCTCTTATCAAATGGTATTACAATATAAAAATTTTGTATTAATATATATTGGTAAATAAAGAAGCAATTATGTAGCTTTTATAATTTGAAGTTCTATCCAAAAGAAATAATTTCTAAGTCATGATCAAATGGAATGTGGTTGAAGGAATATTCAAGGAATTTAAGTTTCTAGAGGTTTTATTCCAAGAAAAGTAAGCCATATAATCTGATTACCACAAAAGCATGAATTTGGGGATGTTAAGAGACCTAGAATGAAAACTGTAGGATTAATGTGTAATAATTTATGGGTTAAAAAGGACATAAACAACAAAAAAATTTTAAAAAGACAAACTAAAATTGGAGGTAATAATTAGGATTTGAAAACTGGTTTAGGAGAGAAAAGAAATGCAGTGCATTTAGGAGAGGGAATAATTTAGTTCAGAGAATTTCTAAGTATGGAGGCTGGTCTGAGTTTTAATATATCGAGAGGAATAGTCTTCATCTGAGACTAAGAAGTGAACCCAAATCTCTGCATAAAAGAGCTAACAGAGACAGTTCTCCTTATAAGAACAAGAGTTGGAAAATGACACAGCCTCCCCCCCAATATGAACAATGCTTTCAACCTATGACCAGTAAACTGAGCAATAGGTGACTTTTTGTAAATATCTAATCCGTATTCTATAAATTATTTTGCAGTCTAATAACAGAGAGTGTGCCCTCTGCTCTGCTGTGGGCAAGTGGGAGGAGAGGTAATCTCAAGAAACCAAATGGGAGATACACTGTGAACAATTATTATTCATAATATTACCTATGTTTGAATAGCTTTCATAGCTTTTTCAGTCAGGCTCTTGGGAAAACAAATCAGCCCTCATACTCCAAAATCGTGTTAGTGTAAATTTCCCTAGAGAACCCATGATGGGAAATTTGCTGGAAAGTCCAGAAGGAGACTTTTAGGGACACATGCAGTGAAGTGACATTGGAGATAGGTCTCTCAAAGGAACATCTTGTTTGTTCAGCAATGACTGCAATGATGTGATGCATCCAACATCTGGAAGTTGTAGCCTCCTTTTCTCCCTATTTCCATTCTCCCCCTGCCCTCCCTCCTTGATTATTAATTTTCTCCTTCCTTTTCTTTTACACACATAAGACATGGTATGTGTTAATGAGGGTTCAAGATAAAAAGGGCTTTTGAACATACTTAGTGGAAGTATAAGCTGATACTTTTTTCCTGAAGGGCAATTTGTCTGTAGGTGTTAAAAATATTTAAATTGTTCTTACACATTGATCCAGAAATTACTCTTCTGGAAATTTATCACCAAAATAATCAGGATTTTAGGCAAAGTTTAGCTGAAATGATGTTCATCACCAAACTGTTTATAGAGCCAAGAATTTGGAGCAACCTAAAGGTCTAATAGAGGACAAACTAGAAAGTAAGGAAGGAGCTATGGTATATCTGTACAATTGATACCAGGTAACCATTAAAATTATGTTGTGATAGAATATTCAGTAGAATGAAGATATTATGTGGTAGAACTACTAAAAGGTTGGTAAGTAAAATAGAAATATAAATATAGGAGTAATGTATTATTAGAAGGCAGCTTGGCAGCTTGATAAAAATGACTTTTTTTAACATTAAAGACCTCACTTAAATATTCTAAATTTTAAGGAATTATTGTGGTCATGAAAATATGATGACATCACTCTCTCCTACTTCATTGTCTAACTTAAGTGAACCTTAGTAACTAACGTACTATATGTGTGATGTATTACTGCAAACCAGTCTGTGTGCTCAGAATAATTAGAAATAAATAATTCATCAGTGATGTTGAAGATGTCAAGGACATCCTCTATTGTACCCATCCTGTAACAAAACCAAACTCAAAAGCTGCTTGACTTGCTTCCAGCTCCTCTTCCAAAGAAAAGACCAGCTAGGAAATACAATTGATTTTTTTTTTTTTTTTTTTTTTTTTTTAGAACCGGTTGTGAAGACAGATCAATGCCAGAATAAAAACTGATCTAAACTTGAAGAGTACAGAAAGTGTTAGTTATGAAATTAATAGACCTTACAGACTTACTAACACCTTAGACATTTTTCTTACTAATGTGATACTAATGTGTAAAGCCAACTCAGTAATGGGAACACTTCTTCTTTTTTTTTTTTTTTTTTTACCAGCCAAAGCTGAATGTTAAGTTTCTATGTACTGTCTTCTGAGATCCTGATAGTATCGTTATCCCAGTTCATTTGTTCTCTTCTGTATCTGCTATTGATTTGCTTTTTGGCTCAATATTAAATAGGTTTTTGGCTTGTCTTTTATGGCAGTCGGGGTCACGTAAAATACTAGCATAGGACACTTATGGATTAGCTGTTAGCCCATTCTGGAGACTTTCAGACTTAGACGGGTTAAGTCACCCATCAGCTCAAGTTCACAATGCTATTAAATGATGGTTTTATATTTACCTGGCTTTAACACCTTTTAAAATATAATTCTTTTTATTTTATTTGTGAAATTAATGGTTCTTACACATTTAAGTTTACTTAGTGTTGGCTGGTGTGTGTGTGTGTGTGTGTGTGTGTGGCAGGTGTTATCTTGCCCTACCTCTCAGCCAGTAGGCAGGGCATTGGTTGACTTAATTGGGAACAGTAGAACCTTGATAATTAGATGGCTGGCCAGCCTCACGCAGATTCCGGTGTTTATCATACCAGATTTCTCTAGCATTTTCCCAGCCCTGCATCTAGATGGAGCTCCATGCCTACCTTATGCCACTGGAATCTAAGTAGAAGAAATATGGGACTTGCAGGCTAAGAGGATTAAAAAAGAAAGTGCTTTCTCCACACTTGTTTTTGACATTTTTTTGACTTGTTACAGGTATCGTGAACTTATAACCTGCATGGAAAACATAACAGAGGCACCAAAGTCAGGGAGAACTAGTTCTGAAAAACCATGTGGAGGGAGCTAGGCACTAGTTGGGTTTTCCACTGATAAGAAACTTCTATCTTTTTAAGTCATTATACATACTAGAGTTGATTTGTTATGGAAGCTGTCACCCACTGATCTGGTCCTCAAAATGTTGTCATGCTATGCATACTTTGTTACTACTTCAGTGAGTGGTCATCGCTGACCACATTCTGTCCCCTCATTTTTCACAGTACTTGACATAGGGTCCTTTGCTGCACCTATTACTTACTTAAAAGTGATAGCTATGTGAAGCAGTTTTGGGGTCTTCTTTTTACCTAGCTAAACAGAGACAGTTTCCTTTAATTCAAAACAACAGGTTGGGCTTTGTTGACAGGAGCTCCATATAATATTGGACAAAAGAAACCTTGATCCCTCTACTCATTCATGCATGCTTTATTCCACCAATGGCAACCAAGTACTTGTTGTATGACAAATATCATATTATGCTCTAAACTCAAAAAATAAATAAGACAGTTTCCTCTCTCCAAGAGCCTATGACCTAATATTCAAGGTGAAGAAATATAATGGAGCATTCTGGGAAGCCTGCACTGTGAGCTCTTTTTTGAGAATGACGAGTTTTAATTTTGTTTTTTTGACATATTCAGAGTGATCTGAGTAAAAGTTATGTAATTTCTTTGTACCTTTGTTTCCTTATATGTAAAGGGAAAATTATAAAAACAGAAATGTTATAGGGCGAGGGTGGTGCAGTAGAGCAAGTGACTCTTGATCTTCGGGTTGTAAGTTAAAATACCATGTTGGGTGAAAGATTAGTTAAAAAATACAATCTTTTTTTTTTTTAAAGATTTTATTTATTTATTTGACAGAAACACAGCCTAGAGAGGGAACACAAGCAGGGGGAGTGAGAGAGGGAGAAGCAGGCTTCCCGCTGAGCAGGGAGCCTGATGTGGGGCTCGATCCCGGGACTCCGGGATCATGACCTGGGCTGAAGGCAGTCGCTTAACCACCCGAGCCACCCGGGAGCCCCAAAAATACAATCTTTTAGGACCAACTCCATGGCTCAGTTGGTTAAGCGTCTGACTCTTGGTTTCGACTTAAGTCATGATCTCAAGAGTTGTGAGATCCAGCTCCATGTCAGGCTCTGTGTTCAGCCTGGAGCCTGTTTGGGATTCTCTCTCTTCCTCTCTTTCTGCCCTTTCGACCCTCCCCTCGGTTCATGCTTTCTCTCTGTCTCAGTCTCTGTCTTTGTCTCTCTCTTACACACACACACACACACACACCACACGTTATAAGGCTATTGTGAGTATTGAGATTATTGTAGCATTCTTGGTATAATTTTTAGTAACTTGCTGGAGATCAATAAATGTTAGATCTTATTACATTTTGAGACCAAGATATATACAGGACCAAAACATATGCAGCACATACCTCAAACATTAGAATTTATATGACTCACTATGGGACTCATTAAAATTCAGAGTTTGATTCAGAGATCTGCAATGGGACCTGAGATCTTGCATTTCCACCAAGGCTAGCTAATACTGGAAGTTTCTGGTCCAAGGACCACTTTTAATGGAGCTAAGTCTAGAAAAGTGCTGCCCAAAAGAATTTTCTGTAATGATGAAATGCTCTATTTGTATTTGCCATATCTAATATGGTAGCTGCTAACTATATGTGGCTATTGCAATGTGGCTAGTGGAACTGAGGGACTGACTTTAAGATTTTTATTTGATGTTGGGAAATAGAAATTTAATAAGACATATAAATCTAGAGGCTACTATGTTCAACAACAGTAGTGTAGACCAATGATTCTTAAGACTGGCCACATGTTCAAACAAGGATCAGTAGCTAAGAATAAATGTGTAGGATCATGTTATGTGACCATCACCATAATGAAAATATCTCCAAAAGTTTGGAATTAGCTTGAAGACTGCTAGGATAACTGTTATTTTTTAGAGATTCCATTTAAACGATTTTGCTCAAATAGTGGACCAGTTTAGGTCTGTTTTCTTTGTCAAACTATCAATTAGAAAAGCCTTCAGCTGTGAGCAATTGAAAACCCAAATGACTGTGACTTAAACAAATAAGTTTCTTTCCATTCCTCAAATAACAAGCAAATCAGGGACAGGCAGTGCTGATGTCTGGTCCCTGATTAACAATGATCTCAGATAACAGATGCTAGGTTTCTTCTCCAACACTTTTAAACTGTCAGCTTTTGTCTTCAAGCTTAGAGCATCATGGCCCACAATCCTTAAATCAGCTTCCAGTGTCCACATTCAAGAGAAGGTTGGGAGTGCCAGTCAACCTGCATGTGTACCCTTTTATCATAGTACTTACATATTATTGTCTAGGGAGGGAGGAGGTTGGATGAATTCATATTTAGCTCCATGCAATGCTGTTCCAAAAAATCCCTGAAATTTTGGGAGCAAATTAAGAGGGGGAATTGATAATGGTTAGGCAACCAACAGTATCTGTCATACACACACAAAATTATTATTCATACATGAACATGAATAAATACATTTTTCAAATAAGCAAGACCTCAGTAAGATATACCAATCATCCATATGCAATATGAATTAAAAAGAGAAACTCATGAATGATAAAACTATGGCATGAAAGCACTGGTGGTAAACATTGAATCTATTTGAATAATAAATAAATATAAATAAATGAAATGATTATGGTTATTACATTGAATAAAAATGTGAAAACATTTTATAAAAGTCCTCACAATGTTAAATAATAATCACATTTAATAGAATGAGGAAGCAGTTACAAACTCAACCAACATATATCAGTATGAGTAAAATGGTAGGGAGGAAAAATGTAACTCATTCTGTTCAGGTGAAAAACATGTTTAATGATTATTTTAAGAGAAGACAGGTAAAAGCAAATATGATTTAAAAATAGGCTATGTACCTTCTAAATTACTGCAGGGTTTGAGGAGTTCAGGGTTCAGAAATGGGTCAGATTTTTGAAAAATAGAAAAACAAACAAACAAGGAAGTGTTAAGCCAAAAGCTTGACATTAAATTACAATACAAAAGTCCAACTGCTATAACAATAAATGTAATATGAAAGTAGCCCATAAAATTGCTCAGTTTGACTCAAAAAGAAAACTTAAATGTAATAACCACACTGCAGATACTTAAATATGTAGACACAAAACAATAAACAAAGAATATATACATAATATGTAGTGGTATTTAATATATGCTATATATAATAAAATATCAACTAGGATAAAGCTTTTTTTTAGAATAAGGTTTTTTTAGAATGAGTCTGAGATGACTTTGCAGAAATTATAATTATTCTGATGTTTTATGTACTGTTTGACATAACAATTAAATATAGATTACAAATCACTAAAAATATAAGAATTTAGTAAAAACAACATTAATGGAAAATTTTATCATTCTTCTTCACAGTTAATGAACCAAGTAGATAAAAGATCAGCAATAGAAGGGAGTTCTGAATATTTTAATTGATGACCTCATTGATATGTATCCTTGAAGAAAAGACACATGATGAGATACATACAATATGAATTTTTATTAGTCATATTTATAAATGTATAAAACAATATCTGAAACTAGAAAAAAATCATTTTCACCACAACTGTATTAAGTCAAAATAACAAAAGTTAAGAGAAAAATTTCCAAACCACAGGAAATTTAATTTTTTTTCTTGAGAAAACTATACTCAGAAGCAAAAATAAAATTACAATGTAGAATATATAGAAAAACTAAATATTAAGAGCATACATATTGCATTTATGAAATAAAATGAGAATTTACTAAGAGAAAAGTGGGTAGTCATATTTTTGTTTTATAAAAATAAGTACATTTAGCACTTGACTAAGAAGATAAAAATAGATAAGGAAATTATTTTTAATTGTAGGATAAAGAAAAAATGTTAAAAAGCTAATAAATTAAACACAAAAAATTATTAATTAGTTATCCCATGAAGACCCAAAATGATAAAATCATTTCCTTCTTTCCTCTTGTGGCAGAAGATATATCAAAGTACTCAATTTGATGAAATTTTACTTCTTGTTTGTATTGGTTGGAGAGGCTTTATAGAATTGTGAAATTACATAAGATTTTATAAAGACATTCTCTATTATCCTATGTTTCAAACAAAGCAGGTACTCATCTGAAACTTAAGGAAATACCAAACTGTTCTTTCAGGTAAGATTTATTACTACATCTCACTTTAGCTATCATTGTGGCCTGGGATGCACAGCAGAGAAGTCTGCAGCCCAGCCCCCAGCAGACCATAACTGTTGCATGTGCTCCCACATGGGACATTGACAATAAGAAACGATTCTGAACAGCACCTGCTATCATCTGACAATAGGCATGCTAAAGGGAGATTTTCCTTCACCATCTGGCTTTATACATTTCCATAAAGAACTCTCTTCACTGATTTTGAACAAAATGTTTTTTTTTAATTCAGTACCTTGGAATCTCTTGATATCATGCAAATGAATCAGGGCAAGCAACATGAATGGCTAATTGGTAATGTTGTGAAAATGGTTTATGTGCTGTATGTTATGTATGTGATGATGTATGTGAATGAAATAGAAATCTTGCATACTTTTGTTGTTAATGTTAAACCTATGCCAGATAAGATATCTGATATATGTCAACTAAATTATCATTAGAAACTCTCAGCAAAGCCAAGCCACAAGGTACATTAAGCCCTTATGTTTTCAACAGTGTGTATCGTGGGACTTCCAAATGTAGAAAACTCTATAGAGCACTTGCCGTTCAAAACATTGTGTAGCCTCATGTTCTGTATCCAGAGGTCAACACGTGATAAAGAAACCTGGTCTCCAATTCCAAGCTTCCATTTCTAGCCTGGCAAAGTGTCTTTACTTAGAAGACACAGCTAAGCTTCTTCCCAAACTATGGCTCTATTATACACTCTGCTGATTTCATATTTTGGGGAAGGAATGCCACATTCCACATCTGTACAATAATGTCTCTGTTAGTAATTGGGGTTAATAATTAATGTGAGTGCATGTAAATTGATAAGATAATTCAGTCTTGTTACATGCAGGCAAGTTCAGCTCTTTGGGACAAGCATGCTGCAAAACTGTTTTATGGACAAGCACTTTGAGTAATGTATATATTTGCAGCACCCTAACATGAAGAATTAAGACTCTATATTGTATTTATGTTCTTAAACTAGAATTTTATAAATTATATGGGGTTTATCATTTATATTATCATTAGAAGGAAAAACTACGTCTATGGTCAGAAGTCTGAAAGTCAGACTTAATTTTACCAATTAGCTCTGTAAAATATGAACCACTAAGTTCTTTTATACAGTATTGAGGTAATACTATTAACTTTCCCATATTATTTTTATATACTGGATTTTCTGAACTCTAATAAGCTACTTGAAATTTTAGGTATTATTATTACCGTTGTTGCTTTCATTAGTCATACTGGTAGGAATGGTTGACAGAACGATGGTACTAAATGTTTTGTCATTAAAAAAAAATCAGCCTGGACAAAATATAACATTGAGGTTGATTTGACTTATTAAATCAACTTATTAACTTATTTGACTTATAAACCATCTTAAGGTTTCTTTAGTTCATAGATAATGAAAGAGTCTAACCAGCATGAAATAATGTTTTCCAGCCCTAGAGACATAAGTACTACGAAAGCCAACGTCTTTTTATCAGGAGTCAGTCCACTCCCTTATTTTCTGGGTCTTTTTTCACCTGGGCTGGGGGTGAGCGGGCAGGGGTGTGGAGCAGGTTGGGGAAGTCAATGATGGAGTAGAATGAGTGTCCTTGGCGATGCTCTGAGAAGAGTGTTCACTGAAGACACAAAATGCCAGGTTGCAGTTTCTCTGGAGAGCAAACTCTGAGTTGGGGCTTAACTGAAAAATATTTATTGAAGTGTCCCTAGTACCAGTCTCTCTGGAAAGAGAGGGAAAGGCAGCAACAATAGGCAGTGGGAGAAGAGGAACTGGAAATCAGACTCCGTGATAGATTCAGAGACCAACAGAGAAGCTCTGGAGCTGTTTGACCTTTCAGAGTTGTAAGGATTTTCATGAACATAGGCAGACCTCTTCATCCAAGCATTGGCCCAGCAGTGTTTGTGGATCATCCTGCAAGTATGAGTACATGACTTTACCAAAATCAGTTAGCACTAGCTGAGGTAATCCCTGTAAGGATCAGGTGCTGTAGGCTGCCTGCCAAGAGCTCCCCTAGTGGCTGGCACAAGAGGGAATCTGGGTATATCACAGGGTCCACAACACGTCCCCACTAGTGACGAAGGGTAAAGGAATGGGGTGAAAAGACAATTAACGATTATCAAATACTTATGTTCCAGTCACTAGATAGACATTCTCTTAATTATCTGATGTAACTATTACAACTCTATATGTTTAAGTGGTTACATTAGTCTACACATGAGAAAACTGAAGTTCAGAAGGGCTTAGTAGTCTGCCCTAAATCACACAGTCGGCAGGTGGCCAAGAAGGGTTGCTTGAGTACAAGGTTCACATCATTAACTAGTACCCCCAAGAGGACAGACAGTGAAACAAAGAAGTCAGAGTCCAAAATTAAATAGGATTAGCTCACAAACGTCCCTTCCCATTTATCACAATGTAACTAAACACCCTGATATTTTTAACTTGAAGGTCATCATTGAATAGTGAACAAATATTTAATGGCCATTCAGCTGAACACACATTCCAAAGTAGTTTAAGCATGAATTTTATAGTACACAGAATTTCTAAAATTGCTAAAAGCATAATAAAAAAAGTTACACAGTGTTACAAATCAGGATAAATACCTTGGTTTTTTAGAGTAATTCAAGCAAATTCTAATGGAAAAATGACGAGGAAGAGGCTGATTCAAATACTCACAGTCCAAAAGCCAATTAACACAGCTGTCCTGGTTTTCGCTGTTTAATACAGCAGAACAGTTTCATATTTCTGAGAGAAGTTATGTTTTATGAAATGAAAAAGATTCTTATCGGTTAAATCAAATGAGTTCCAAATTGCAAGCTTCCAATATATTATGGCTTTCATAGTATGTCTTCGATAACACAAGGAAATGGGAGAGGAAATATTTCCATGTGAAAATTTCAGTGAACTTCCACAGCTTAAAATAACTCTCTCTCTCAAAAGCTGGTTCAATGGCAGATAATAAATCATTTGAAAACTGCTCTTATTTTTTCCATATATTTTATTTGAACTAATCATTTATCATGCTAATAAAGTGTTTTCAGTAAGTCTATTCGTTGAAATACCCAAATAAGAATTATTAACCCAAAGCTTAAAAAGATACATTTAGAGACATATCCTTAAAACAAACAAAAATACATAAGAACAGAAACACCTCTTCAAGGTGTTAATGAGGAAAAAGAAAAATGTCCTCACCTCCCTAATACTTCTTTTCCTATAGCAGTTCTACCAGCTCAAGTGGGAATGATGTCAGTACATCAGCTGTCCTCATGTTAATAAAATGCAGCATCTTTCATATTCTTTGCATGAAATAGTGACACAACTTGCCATACAAAACACTTGTGTTTCAAGGTAAATCAACTCTGATTAATGGAAATAGAACTGAGATTGAAACCCAAAGACACCAAACCATGCTACTTACTAGTTGTGTGACTTACCTTCACATGACATCTCCTTGAGCTTCAGTTTTATTTTTAAAATGGACATAAAGTAGCAAACCTTCATGGATATTGGGAATATAAGTTTAGTTAGTTAATATGTGTGAAATAAATTTGTAAACATTAAATCTTAATGCCTATCATAATGTAAATTGTGTTCCAATGGGAAAATGCCAATTAATATGGCCAGTAACAGTATATGAGATGCTCTCGCCAATATGCATATAACCAGAACGTATCTATTTGCCTCTCTGAAGAAAAATGACTTGTTTTGCTTTCATTTACATTTCATTAATTTTGAGTGAGGCCAGGCAACTTTATACAGGTTTGAAATGTTTTCTTTTTTTTCTTTTTTTTTGACTTTAAATTTTATTTCTTCAGTGTTCCAAGATTCATTGTTTATGCCCCCCACCCAGTGCTCCATGCAATACGTGCCCTCAGTACCCACCACCAGGCTCTCGCATCCCTCCACCCCCTTCTTGCTATGAACTGTCTGCTCATGACTTTTGTTGGACACTTGTCTTTTACACATTAATTTACAAGAGCACTTTAAAGATTAAGGACTTTAACATATTTGCCAAAGGCAAATATTTTTTGCCAATGTGTTTTTCTCTCTCCACTTTGTGTATATTATTTGTGTCATGTAGATATTTTAAGTCTTATAAAGTCAAGTTATCTTTTCTTTATATCGTCAAATTTTCACATCACTTAGAAGTGGTTTCTCTTATTCTTAGAAAATATATTCTGCTATGTTTTCCTCTGGTGCTTTTATGGTTTCCTTTTTAAAACATATCATTTACCAGCAACTTATGTTGACAGCCAAAATGAACTGAGCTCACCACAGCTTATTTCCCCCTCTGATTGTTACTAAAAGCTATGGAGAAGATAAGAAAGCATAGCACTTGCATAAAGGCAAATATACAAACCAAAGGAAAAGAATAAAGAGCCCAGAAATAAACCCATGTATATATGGTCAACTGATCTTTGACAAAAGTACCAAACCACATGACAGGGCAATGATAGTCTCTTCAACAAATGGATGAGAAACCTGGATGTCCACATATTTAAAAAATGAGATCAGAATCATGTCTTCATATGCAACTCAAATGGATTGAAGATTTAAATGTTAAGACCTGAGACTATAAAACTTTTAGGAAAGAATATAAGGGAAAAATTTCATGACATTGGTCTTCACAATGATTTCCTGGATATAACATTAAGACACAGACAAACCAGAGCAAAACCAAACAAGAGGTGCTAAAACCAAAACCTTCTGCACAGCAAAGGAAATCATCAACAGAATGAAAACTATGGAATGAGAGAAAATAGGTGCAAACCATAAATCTCATAAGGGATCAATCTTCAAGGTATGTAAGGAACTCCTTACGACTCAGTAACAAAAAATGTAATGACCTGATTAAAAAATAGGTAAAGGGTTTGAAGAGACATTTCTCCAGTAGGTATGTGAAAACCTGTTCAACATTACTAATTATCAGGAAATTAAAGTCAAAACCATAATGAGATATCATCACACCTATCGTGGTGGCTACTACTCTCAAAAAAACAAAAGACAAGTATTGCCAAGGATATGGAGAAATTGCAATATAGAAAACATTAGGAAGCTTTCTCAAAGAATTAAAACTAAAACTACCTTATGATCTAGGAATCCCACTTCTGAGTATCTATGCAAAAAATAAAAAATAAAAAATAAATGAAATCAGAGTCTCGAAGAGGAAAACAGGCTCTCTCTTGTTCATTGCAGCCTTTTAATAGCCAGGTTGTAGAAGTAACTTAAATTTCCATCAACAGATAAATGGATAAAGAAAATGTAATGGGATACTATTTAGCCTTTAAAAATAATATTCTGTTATATGTGGCAACCTGGATGAAACTTCACATTATTTTCAATTAAATGAGCCAATCACAAAAAGACAAATATTGCATGATTCCACTTATATGAGGTAAGGAAAAAAATTGATCAAATAAGAGTAGACTAATGTTTCCTAAGAGCTAAGGAGAAGAGGAATTGGGGGGGTCACTAACCAAGAGGCTTGAAATTTCAAGTAAGCAAGATGAATAAGCAAGCGACTAGAAAAAAGGAAGAGCTTACTGCCCCAGGTGTTGCTGATCTAGAGATGACAATAGGCTTGACTAACATATTTAAGCCTAATCGTTATCGTGATGATGTCTGGAATCCCAACAAACACCAAAATGGGTGACTCAAGTGTCCCCATCTTAAATATTAGGAACTAGTTTTGGAACTGAAAAAAATTATAAGTAGAGATAGCCATATTAGAAAAGTAAGAGTAGAATGAAATTAAACTTTTCAAGTTTTTATTTAAAATTTCAGTTAGCTAACATATAGGGTAATATTAGTCTTAGGTGTAGAATTTATTGATTTGTCACATATATAACAGCCAGTACTCATCACAATAAGTGCACTTCTTAATCCCCATCACCTGTTTTACCCATCCCCCCTCTGGTAACCACAGTTTGTTCTCTATAGGTAGGTCTGTTTTATGGTTTGCTCTCTCTTCTCCCACCATGTTCATCTGTCTTATTTCTTAACTTCCACATATAAGTGAAATCATATGAAACTTTTTTTAATGACAGAAAAGAAATCCTGCAAACAATACAATGGTCTTTAGTTCCGGAAGTGAGAAGCAGACTAAGCTATAATCATACAATGGAATAGTACTCAGCAATAAAAAGAGTGAATTATTTATAAATGCAATGAATCTCCACTATGTTCTATTCACTCAAAGAATCTACACAAGACAACATAATATATGATACTATTTATATGACATTCCAGAAAAGGTACAATGATGAAGAACCGATTACTAGTTTCTCTGGGTCAGAATCTGGTAGAGTGACTACAAAAGGCAATCCAAGGGCATCTTTGAAAGGACAGGTTCTTGACTGTGGTGTGGGTTTTTCTGGGATTACATGACTGCATCTATTGAGGTCCTTTAAACTGTTTACCACAGAGTAATTTTTCCTTTATGTAATTTAGAGAAAAAGATTAAAAGGCTAAAATAACCATTGACCTGTTAGAATTTATTTGGGTATACATTAGTAAGCTGGTTCACTCTGTTTCTCCACCCCCCCCCACCCCCGGCTATCAAATTTTCTCAACATCTTTATAAAATCCTCAGTATTTCTCCATTGAATGTCAAAATGTGGATTTTTGCTTAAAAGGTATGCATTAGTTTTTTGTTTGTTTGTTTTGTTTTGTTTTTGGACTTTCTATTCTGACCCTAATTATTTTAATTCTGGTATTTTCTAAGCATTTTTTTTAAGATTTTATTTATTTGACAGAGAGAAACACAGCCAGAGAGGGAACACAAGCAGAGGGAGTGAGAGAGGGAGAAGCAGGCCCCCCGCCAAGCAGGGAGCCCGATGTGGGACTTGATCCCAGGTGTCCGGGATCGTGACCTGAGCCGAAGGCAGTCGCTTAACCAACTGAGCCACCCAGGCACCCCTCTAAGCATTTTTAATAGTTTTTAGAACCAAACTTCCAGTTATCTTTATTTTTTTCAGATTTTTCATTTGTTGTTATACTAAGCAGTTTTTGTTTTCCTATATGAAATATAGGGAAAATGGCTTAATATGTATTCAATATTAGGCCAATAAATGAAGTTACCAATAACCTCTATTCCTGATCACTGCATTAGTAGATGTATCCTCCTTATTTAGTAAGTAGAAGTAAGAATTTGTGGAGACCAAAGCATTATTGCTTGTATAATACCAATGCTACCATAATCTCATATTATAGCAAAAATATCCCCAAAAAGAAGTAGAAAATTTTGAGAAAAATAAAATAAATATGTCTGAATCAGAAGATATACTTTTTCAGACTTAAGTTTAGAAACAAGTTCCTGCATGTACACTTTTAAGCAATGTTTCTTTTATTCATTCATTTTATTTGTTGTTTGCTGTAAAATGTACTCTCAGGGTTCAAAATAAGTAAATAATTGTGAAATAGAGGAATGAAGAAAAGGATATAAAATTATATATATACACATTTTACATATATTCCTGGAGCGGTGCGTTAAGGTTTTTAGATTTGCATAGTAAGAGCAGGTGAAATAAATTCATTGTAGCAACATGACTATTAAAGCAACATTTCACTTTCAAGAAATTTATTGTCAATGAATTTTCCTTTAAATACAAGTTTATAATTAGAAAAATATTTTCTCCACTTTCATTGCCTTCACTATAGTCAATATATGCATTTAACACTGATTGAAGAAAGATCACATGTATGGCAAATGGGTCCATTGGGTCACATTGGGCATGGGTTCACAGGACAAGGGGCAGAAAATTGCCACATGAAACCATCCAGGCAGACATCATTCTTAACTTACAAGCAGAGGTCCAAGAATGAAATACGCCAAGAATGAGTTAATTTTCCATGTGTGTGAGATGTTTAGAAATGAAGAGACGGGATTTTAGAAATAGAGGATCTAAAGGCTAAAGGATTATACCATACCTTGGTAATCTGGAGACCCTATGTCTATGTTTGTAGGCAGTGTGGGTGGAGTAAGACACCATGGAAATAGAGCCTGTGGGCATGTGTAAGTATAGAGGATTGTGGAAGAAGGGTCACTCCAGTAAGGGGAAAGTTCACATCAAAGCCAAACTTTTTTAAATGACCTTGCCATATTTCAGTTATGCACAGAACTTTGTTAATTTTAAATGTGCTTTCAAATATTTTATAAGCATAGATTGTGATTTATGAAGATTATAAAGCAAGATTATATTTTATAACAAAAAGCAGGATTATATTTATGTAATATATATTTATTGTGTTATGTAAGTGTTTATGCTATGCATTATTTATTATGTATCTAATCTATTATTTACATATAAAATTTTAGTATATACAATTGTGTGTGTATACACACACACTGTTGTAGGTTGAATTGTGCCCTCCAAGAAGATACGCTTGGTATCTTACTGAAGGTTTCCTATTGAAATGTTCATATTTTATTCATTGAGGAATGTCAAGTTTTATTTTAACTGATGATTACGAAGTATTTGTCACACAGTCAGTATGATTTTGTTCTGATGGACTCTAGCCTTTTGCATGTAATGCATAAGACTATGTCACACAGCTCATTTTAATTTTTAGTGGCTGAACCCACCCAAGTATCTTTAGTCATGGAGTCAATGTAATTTCTAAGTTTCATTTTAGTTAAAACCCATCAGAATCTTTACATTGGATTTAGAATCAGTGATCATTTCTAAATTGGCTTTATGATATATGAACAGTCCAATACTTATTTCTAATCAATAATCACTCCCAAATAACTGTTGGCTATTTTTAAATGTTGCTTTTCTTTCTAAATTTGCATGACTATATTATTATAAATGGTATGGGCCTGGCTGCCCAGCCAGTTAGGAATGCCTATCAGGTGTGGAAAAAGGCAGGCATCCAGGCTCAATGTAGTAAAGCCCAACAAGTGGAAGGTGGCCAAGTCAAATTCCAAGACAAAATACTAAGAACTCTAGCTGGCAGTACTTGGAATTAGAAAGGATCTTGGGTGGCTCAGCCATTAAGTGTCCCACTCTTGATTTCGGCTTGGGTCATGATCTCAGGGCGGTGAGATCAAGCCCCACACCAGGCTGTGAACTGGACATGGAGCCTACTTAAGATTCTTTCTCCCTCTATCCCTGCCTGCCCCAACAACTCCTCGCGCTGCTAGCATACACGTGCACATGTACTCTTTTAATGCACACACACACACACACACACACACACACCTCTAGGATATGATATGGGAAAATTTTTAAAAAATTCTAATCTAAGCGTAGGGCATTATCACCTCTCAGTCATATGAGGCTATCCAAACTGAGAAAAGTGGTGAATTTCAATGTTTTAAATATGCCCTGGCATATTACCACATTATATAAATATGAAAATTGATATCCTGTTTGGTAGCAATTTACTCTTATCCATCCTAAGTGGATATTTTAAATTGTCTTGCTCATAAAGGAACCTTAAAACTGATTTTTAAACAAGCATTTGCAGGAAAATAAAGCCTAGTCTTGCATTGTTGGAGAAAAGTCCTGAGCGGCATTGAAAAGGTGACCTTACTTAACATATTGTTCCATTTGGCTCAGACAGGCTCTCAGAAAGGTACATATTTTTGTTCAGGATAAAAACAAAATGCTACATCATAATCTTCTTGTTTAAAAAACTTGTTGACATGTCTTCATTCTTTGGGTGGGGTTTAATATTTAGAATTCCAAGATCTAGTGATAATCATGCTGTATTATATGTAGATAACATGACAAAATTTATAAAATTCAAGACTAACGATTAGTTTTTCAACACTAAATTCCATATAAAATATTTTCTGTACTGAATGCTCAAAGAATGACTCATTGGATAATAAAATTGTCAGTTCCTTTCTTTCCATCCAGACTTTTTCTCCCTGCTTATTTGTTATTTCTAATTTGCTGTGAACTGGGAAATAAAGAAGAAAAGATTGATGAAATTTTGGGTAAAAATAAGAGTGGGTAGGTTCTGAATGCTGATCTTAGGAACTATCCTATGATGGGGATATGAACTACAGGCTATGAATAACATAGGAACTATGAAATGCACATGTGTTTAAGATACCTGTTGTCTGCCTAGAAGAATTTCAGAGCTGTCATCAGATTCCCCATACAGCTTCTCTGCTGTTCCACCCTGCTAGAGGACAGACATAATTTGCACTTGCAATGTTTGATTGGACCTGTTTGTCAGTGTTTACTTGCTCTTGCATATAAGAAAACCAACATGGAGATTTTAGCTATACTTCATTTTCTTCCTTGTTCTATACTGTTAGGCTACAATTTAAAAAGGAACTGCTATGCATAACCCTGTTCTAATGCTTCCAATGATTCTGCAAAATAAGAATATTTTCCTCCTTTTATAAATAAGAAAACTGAGCTTCCATGATATGAAGTCATTTTCCCAGCAGGATACAGCTAGGAAGTGGCAGCATTGGGATTCTGTCCAAACGAAAGCCCACATTCTCTGCTGCATTCAGCCCCACCCTGTCAAACCAGCTTCTCTGGATTTAGAGGGTATGGGGCAGACAATGATCAGTCTCTACTAGCAGGACAGTATCTCTAGGGAAATCTTTAGGGAGACATTTAGAGAGATGAATCTCTAAATTTTTCCTTTAAGGAGATAGAGAGAGAAAAAAAAAAAAAGAAGAAGAAGAAGAATAGAATGTCTCAGATGCTGGCCAAGTGCTGTATGCTGTAACACCAGCCCTGAATGTGTACACTTCTACTGGGGACAACCCCCAGAAACTTGGGATAAGAGCTGCAGACAAGTTGGCTGGATAACAAGGATCAAATACTGGAAATGCAAAGTACAAATAAGATGTGGTGGGACAAAAAGCAGGAATCCAGTTGGTGGCTCCAGGTCAAGAAGATGAAACCAATAAAGAGGTTAGATTAGGGCAGAACTGGTCAACAATGAGTAGGAGTAGGTTCCATGGCTCTTATCAGAAAGTGATGTGCATCTGCTACTGGCAGTAAGATCCTCGAGGAAAAGCTTATGTCTCATTGTTTCATTACTTCCAAAGCAACCAGAACTGTCTCTTGTGTGTTAACTGCTGTACTTAAGGGTTGCCATGGAACTGCTCTGGCCTGCAAGAGGAGAGTGAGAATCTACTGGGCATAGAGCACCTGTGCCAGAGCAGACACACAGCATTCTAGATGAGAATGGGAATGTCTGGGCAGGTGTGGGGTGGGGTGACAGCAGGCTGCTTCCACCTTCTTTTTTATTCTGTCATGCTCAGACACGGCAGGATGATATTGACACATGTCAAGTTTTGGTAGCATCAGTTAGATATCGGAAATCTTCCTCATTCCATCACAGCTGGTTTATCAATGAAGACTGATTTATTTTTGCTTATTTTTGCTTTGCTTTGTTTCTTCTTAATAGAAAACCACAGCACTTGGATGACTAGAGACATTGCAGGACCTTGCCTATGCTTGCAGGAGAAAGAACAAGTGGTCAGCTTTTCCCTCATATCAGCGCTGGTGCCCTGGGCTATAATTTGTATTTCTACTAAGATTGTCAGACTCATTTTTCTTGTCTTAGCTTAGTCCTGGACCCACAGGCCCTTTATGACATGTATAAGTCAATGGGCGAGTATGAAACAAATGCTTCTGCACAGGGAGTGGTTCTAGTACATGACTTTCCCTGGAGTAATTGACTGAAATTTAGAATTACTATTTTTTTATCATCTTATGTTAGGCACCATACAGTGATTTTTTTTGAGAACTAACAAATGATCAAACAGCACATGACATGATTTTGTTGCTTCATCTGGTCAGATATGTTGCCACCTACATCTGTCTGGCTGGAGTCTGGCTTTTAGCTGAAATGAAACTGCACTTCACTATAAACCAATTCCTCAGATTCCTTTGATGAAGTGAAACAGGTAAGGATAGGTCTTGGGGCAGTGCACTTTTATAGACATTCAAGGTATAAGACCTTATTTTTGAAAGCGCATGTTGATGGCTCATAATGGTCAAAACTATTTCTCTGTGCTAAAGTACAACTACTGTAATTTACATGCACATTTTCCTGTCAACTGTGAGTTTGAAAACAAAATTATACCACTTTGCGAGTTTTAAAGCTCTCTACATTGCATTTTAAAATAACAAGGAAGAAACTGGGTGCTTCTTTATTGTACTGACTGAGTCACTGGGGTGTGCCCTAGACACCCATCATATTCCATCTACAATAAAGTGATGACATAAACCAACATCATTATAATTTTATCTTAATTAGCTTTTTATAGGCCTTAAATTTTTTCTTCTTTTTATTATGTTTTTCTTTGAAAATATGATTATTGTTTTCTAGATAGCATTTGTTCTATATTTTGAAATGCCAAGAATGCCCTGTAAATGATGCAAAATAAGCATTCTTTAAGGTATGGTGCTAATTTGAATACTTGGTCTAAATTTACAAAAGGAAATGTGGTTTCTTCCCCCAAATCAACCCTATTCTCCGAATGAAAAAGAGAAGCTGGTAAGATGTTGTCCTGTAATTTTATTTTTAGTACGAACAAACAGTTATGAGAGAGTCCTCCAGAAGGAAAAGGGATGTAGGATGTAGGAAGGCAAAGTAACAAGCAGTGGGTGCTGACACTTTAGGTCAGATTGCTTCTTTGTTAGGTCTCTAATTCTGTGTAACAAATTGCCACACACTTAGCAGTTTATAATACGAATGTATTATGTCACTGTTTCCATGCATCTAGAGTCTAGTATTTTCACTGGTCTCTGCTTAGTGTCTCCTAAGACTAAGTCAAAGTGTCAGATGGCTTCCACCTCATCTTGGAGACTTGAGTCTTCCAAGCTTTCTTGGATTTGGGTAGAATTCATTTCCCGTGGTTTTACAACTAAGGTCCTGCTGTCTCACTGGCTGGCTGTCCGGGATTGTGCTCAACATCCGGAGACTGTGATCAGGTCCCTGTCACATGAATGCCTCCACAGCATGGCAGTTTGCTCCTTCTAGACAAGCAGGGTAGTGTGTCTTATGCTTTGAACTGCTTCTCTCAGGAAGAAGTCATCCTTTTAAGGGGTCACATGATTAAGTCAAGCTCCCCCCAAATAATATCCCTTTTAACTAACTCAAAGTCAACTGATTTGGAACCTTAATTACATCTGCAAAATCTCTTCACCTTTATCATATAGTGTGCCCTAGTCATGAGAATGAAGTCTATCATATTCATAGTCTTGTCCACACTCAGGGAGAGGGCTGATAAAGAGCATGGACACTAGGGGGTGGGAATTTTGGGGCCACCTCAGAATTCTGCCTTTTCAGAACTCCTTGTTCTGAAAAGAGCAGCCAATGTTGCCAATTGATGTGCTTGAGCTAATAAAAAGTTCTCCTCGATCAGGGTAGCTATTTGAAAGCTGAAGTAAATGTGATAAAGGGCAAATGACAACAGCTCTGAGAAAAACCTTCATCATTCTATTTCTGGTTGTATGGCTATGCTGACTAATCTCCTGATGCCCCCCAAAACTAAAAAGAAATCTAAAAAATGCTGGATATAATATTTTAAAATACTTCCAGTTCATCAATAAGCTGGAAACTTAGCACGAAATACTAAAAGGCCTAGGACTAAAAATAGACACCAATGATATATTTGCATGAAGACATCATTGACCCCAGGGGCTTGAGGGACAGGGGAGCATGTCAGGGCTCCCAGCAGGTCAGGTCTAATAAGAAACTTCACACAAAGATGGGATTTCTCTGTGGAACATGGCTATTCCTTCTGAGTTAGAGCAAACTAGAGTTAAACCACCAACTCTGGAAGACTGTGAGAAAAACTGTCTTAAACTCGGCTGCTAAGTAGAAAGAGTATGAAAACTTAGAATATTTATTAGATGATTCTCAAGCAGATTTTTAGTCCACATTCACCTTAGCTTGGTGTATTGAATATATTTCAAATTAGAAATTTAAACCGAATACCTGGTAGAAAAAAAAATACAGCCTCCTCCCCCAAAGTAACTTTCCTTCACATGGGCCTCAAAGTGTTTCTCATAATAATGTTGTCAAAAATATGATTTTATCATCACAAATCATACACACACATGCACACATACACGCACTGCACACCAGGAAACAAGACATCATGAAAGAGCATAAGCAGAAAAAATACAAAATGAAATCAGAGGTCTGATCACCACTATAAAAACAGTAATTGAAACAAAACAGATACAGTTTGGAATGGAAGAATCATAACCCTCATTATTTTGGATGACATGATTTTTATATAAACTACTCCAAAGAATCTACAGATAATTTTTTAGCATCTATGGGAAAGTACAATTTTTAAAATACATTATCATTCTATAAGAATCATCTGAATTTCTCTACCTCAACAAAAGAGAGAAAATAAACTCATTAAAATAAATCATTTACATTACCATAAAATATAAAATAGAGACAAATCTAGAAACATTTTCAAGAACTTCACGAAAAAAAAAAGTTTGCTAGAAGGCATTCAAAATGCCTACATAATAGAGATATAACAAGTTCCTACATTGAAAAATATATGGTGAAAGATCTGTTCTCCATACAGAATCAACACAATTGCAAATAAAATTCTTAGAATTCTTTTACTACTCTAGCAATGAACACTGTAGAATACGTGTGAAGAGATACCAACATTTATATATGGACTGAGGATCCTCAAGAACAGTGCTCTAAATATATAGAAACTTGACTTACAAAAGAATTACACTGTCAATTAGCAATGAAAATATTTTTATTGCATGCCAAAATAAATTGAGCCCCATCTAATTACTCAAAATAAATCCATGATGGATTGAAGCCTAAATGTGAGCAGCAAAACTATAAAACTTTTAAAAGGCATACAGTAGAAGAAGAATCTGAGGACAAGAAAAAATATCTTAAGCAAGACATAACAATATAAAACACAAGGGAAATGATTAATAAAGTTAAAGTTTTTAAAATTACTCATTAAAATGTCAGAAAGAGAATCAGAAGTCAACTAATATACTGGGAAAAGATGGTTACAATGCAAATAATTTACAGAGGATTATTATCCAAGATAAACAACTATATATCAGTAAGAAGAAGATAAGCAATAAAAGTGGGTAAGATATTTGGATGGATGCTTAATAGAGCAAGTGTAGTTAATACAAGATGATTAAACTTATTGATAACTAGGGAGATGCAAATTAAAAACACACTTTCAATATTGTCAAAATTAAAAACCATGAAATGTCACGTATTGGTGAGGATTTGGAACAAGAACACTTGTACTTTGCTATTTGGAGTATAAATTGAAAAACAATTAGGCACCAGCTATTAAAGATTATGCTTATACCATGATTATATATATATATATATATATATATATATATATATATACCCAGAACAGTGCTTTCCAGAATTTTCAAAGTATGACAGATGTAAACAATGAAAATATACATATGGTATATACTAAATTTTAGGCATCAGAACGTGTACAATAAGGCTTAGATTTTTAAAAGTTCATTAGATTCCTTTTTATATAATATTTTAAAAGTAAAAAGTATTTTGGAACAAATGTAATATTAAATTTACCTAAAATTTCCCAATAATATGCTTTCAAAATATTTATGAAGATGTTGAATTTGTTTCCATGAATCTAACTTTATCTACCCTACACGCACTTGCCATACCAGTTCTTGATCATGATTCTTTCATAATGAATTCTTCACATACTCAAAAGTCAGCATAAACAAAGAACTTTGTTCACTCAAATATGTAATGAAAGTTCAAAATTAAGTTTTTAAAAACAATAACCTTGTACAACAGTTGAAACTGTATTTAGAGTAAAAAAACCTCAGATCTTTTTATTCCAATGGTAAAGTTGCACATTCTTACAATAAACACATTTTGAATTTAATTGGTTTTGCTTATATCAATTACAATGGTTAATTTTATGTGTCAATTTGACAGGGCCCCAGATAATTGGTCATACATGATTCTGGGTGTGTCTGTGACAGTGTTTTTTGGATAAGATGAACATAAATTGGTAGACTAGGGAGAGCAGATTACCTTCCCTAATGTGGGTGGCCCCCATCCAATCAGTTGAAGGCCTAGTGAGAACAAAAAGGCTGACCCTTCTGCAAGTAAGAGAATTCCTTCTGTCTGATTGTTTGAACTGGAATATCAGTATTTCTCTGCCCTTGGGACTCGAGTGGAGATAGCACGTCTTCTTGGGTTTTGAGTGTGTCAACCATTACATTGCAACTTACCCATCATTCTTCTGGTTGCCAGGCCTTCAGACATGGACTGAATCTATAACATTGGCTACCCCTGGTTCTCCTCGGTCCCCAACTTGCCAACTGTGCATTTTGAAATTTACCAGCCTCCATAATTGCATTAGCTAATTCCTTAAAATAAATCTCATTATATGTATATATAGGCATACCTCATTTTACTGCACTTTATTATACTTTACAGGTTCTTCTTCTTCTCCTTCTCCTTCTCCTTATTCTTCTTTCTTCTTCTTTCTTCTTTCTCCTCCACCTCTTCCTCCTCCTCCTTCTTCTCTTTTTCTCTTTCTTCTCCTCCTCCTCTTCCTTTCTTCTTCTCCAAAAACAAAATAATGAAGGTTTCTGACATCCCTACATCAAACAAGTCCATTGGTGTCATTTTTCTAACAGCATTTGTTCACTTGGAGTATTTGGGTCACAATTCGGCAATCATATGGTGATCATATGACAGCATTTTTTTAACAAAGTATTTTTTAATTAAAGTATGTATGTTGTCTTTTAGGCATACATCTATTGCATATGCAGTAGACTACAGTATAGTACAAGCAACTTTTATGTGCCCTGGGAAACACAAAATTAACTTGGCTCACTTTATTACAGTATTCACTTTATTGTGGTGTTCTGGAACCAAATACATAGTATCTCTGAAGTATGGCTGGGTATAGTATTGGTTTTATCTTTTTAGAGAACTCTTACTGAAACATCAAGTATTTTAAAGTAATACAGAAGACCTAATATTCAGAAAGCCACTTGTAATAAGCCTCTATGCTAGTAAAAGTGTACATCAGCCATAAATAGATAAAACTAACTGATATTTTAAGACACTGATTTTAGCATACCGCCTAGATTCCCCACAGTCCCCTACTCTTAAATAATCTCTCCTAAGCTGGAGGCTATGCTCCCTGGCCACCTGGAACCAAAGCTCCAAGGAGCTGTGAGGACCCTCATCTATGATGAACAATGACTCCCTTGGTAGTCAGCACTTAAAGTAGATGTCCAGGTGATAGAATATTTTGTGATGAGGCACAGAGAATTTGAGCACATGATAATGAAGCCATTTTTCAGTGTGTGCTACTAAACAAAGGGAAATACAGTCACTTATCAGTTTCCATTTTATTGTGGCCACCCTCCTAAGAAGAATGAGAGGTAGCAGCTAGTGTTGGAAGCAACTGCCCAGGGGCACCAGCAAACTTAGACTTCCCTAGGTAACCTCAGGATGGGTCAGTCAATAATTTGTAGCACAATCTATGATCTAATAATGATATGACTCTTGAAATAGCTATCATAGAGAAATTCTTTCCCATGTGCAGCAGGTACATGCACACAAAATAACATACATCGAAGAGATTTTGTAAAATCAAAAAAATGGGAAACAAACCAAATGTCCAACAAAGTTAAAAAAAAAAAAAAACAAACCCAAGACCATGGAATACTCTACTCCATTGAAAAATGAATAAATTATAATCATATGTCAAAGTTAGATGAAGAGCATAATACAGAGCAAAGAAGCAAGTTGCAGAAGAATATTGCAAACTAAACAGTATATTACTGACATTTATGTGTATTTATATGTAATATACATATTACACAGTGTATAGTACAAGTAAATAGGATTAAGTACAAATGCATTAAAAACATAAAAAACAATAAGCATAAAATAAACAAAATTTCATAATGATTATTCTTTCTGGGAGAGAACAGAATAGGATGGAATTAAGAAATGACACAAAAGGGATATATAAGTTAATGGAAAGGCTTTCCCTTCCCTTAAAATACATGGTGACTATCCAAGTGATAATTATGTCATTATTTATGTCTTCATGTATTTTGTGTTATTTTTCACTTATTCATGCTTCATTAAAAACAAAACAGATACAATATATTCTTGATCTTTAAATCCAACTGATAATATGAAAACAATGATGCCAATAAATGTATTCATTATATTTAAAGTCTCTACCATAACAATTACTAGTTAAGGAATCAGTCCTGAAGTGTCCTAAGAAGACAATATGTGTATGTGCTTGAATACCTATATAGCTAAGTACAAGACTTCAGAACGACCTGACACAGGAAAGGAAGCAACATTGAAAAATTAGCAGTTAATATGTTGTTTGTGAAGGCAGAAAGGAGTTCTAGAACATAATATTCTTAAAGATGAATGGATCTCAAAGAAATACTATGACTGGGAGGGAACAAGTTGCCAACATCAATTTGCTAGAAATATGATTTCTCTTTTATGTTCATCTGAACCTAGGAGAGCAGTAAGTTGTTCCTGCTGTAAACTGGATAATTAGCCTCTATAGATACAGAATGTTGTTCTGTTCTTGTCAAGAAGCTAATGTCTCCAATTCTTATTCAGAAGAAAGTATCAATTTTCCTTTTCTGTTTAAAAGCATCTTCCTTATGAGTGTATCATAATGGCTGGAATATCCACAATAGCCTATGCTTGTCCCATTGATAAATGTACCCCCTACATAGAAAAGCAGGGGGCATGGAGCACTCAGATTAGTCAGCGTCACTTGATCTTAGTCAAAGACCAAGAAGCTATTCAAATATGTCTGTTTAATATTTATTTATTCCTTTAATATTTAATATGTTTAGTTCAAAAGAGATTAAGAATGCCAATATTAAAGAAGGGAGAAGGAATAGACAAATGCTACATAGAAGAGACCTGTTATCTACACAGTAGACCGAGTAGAATGGAAGGGCTTCCACACTTTAGATGTTGGAAATCTATATGAGAGTGATATAGTCTGGTGATAGGAGACCAAAGAAGCTGCAAAAAAATTTGCAGGCTACCTGGATTCTCACTGGAAAAGAGTGTAGCTCACAAACAATTGGGCTTTCAGACCTCTACTGTATGTGGACAAGAGATCTAATTTCACACTGCTCATGTGATGTGGGCATCCTCAAGCCAAGAAATTAATACAAGAATGTCTAGAATCAATAAATCCATATGCACCTTGCTCTGAACAATATTTCCACAGCATACAGCCTATGGGATTCCTATGGAAAGTGTGGTGAACTCACAAAAATTCCAAAAGATTCAAGACATAAAACTTTCTAGAGGAGAGCTATAAGGCTCATTAAGTATTTAAAATGCTCAACGAGGGGCGCCTGGGTGGCTCAGTTGGTTAGGCGACTGCCTTGGGCTCAGGTCATGATCCTGGAGACCCGTGATCGAAACTCGCATCCGGCTCCCTGCTCGGGGGGAAGCCTGCTTCTCCCTCTCTCACTCCCCCTGCTTGTGTTCCCTCTCTGGCTGTGTTTCTCTCTGTCAAATAAATAAAATCTTTAAAAAATTAAAAAAATAATAATAAAATGCTCAATGAAATTGAGCATTCAAAGACTTAGAAAGTAGAAAGTAATAATGTAACATTATGAGAAAAGATTTTTGGACAGTGGTCTAACATGAATTGGTCATGAACATTTGGTTGAGACTTTGTTAAAAATAAAAATTCTGATAGTAAAGTAAGTAATTACATAATTAACTCTTCACTATTAATTCTTTAGCAAGAGTTTTACTGCAAGGTTAAATGAGCTTTGGAGAATCTTTCAGACTGCTAAGAGTCTTAGCTCTTTTCAATTCATTATGACTCCAATATGTTAATAATTATTGCTACTATGTCAGAGTATGATTTAACTATCAGGAGATGTGACAATACCTTACATATATTGCTTCAGTTAATTTTCCTACAATGCAATGAACAGGTATTAGTCATTCAACAGATAGGGAGACAATGAGAAGTTAAGTAACTTGTCCAGACAAGTGGAAAGAGATGGAGCCAAATTCAAATTCATGATTCTCATGCACTATACTCCCATCAAAAGGATTTCTCTCATTAACCCACAGTGTTTCATTTTAATAGGATCATTGTCATTATCTGCTAAGACATTTATAAGTTTTTTATTTCTCACTTAAAATATTTTTCTATTGAATAAGTATACACTAGGGAAGACATTATTAAAAATAATATATGAACTTGGTGGGTCTTTGGCAAGCTGCTCTATATTTTGTCCCTAGGCAGTTGAGGGTGCCATTGACTGTCTTTGCCCTTAGGTGTCTTGAGGGGAAGATCATCATCCCAAGATTTCTATTAGCCTAGGGCACATAACAGTAGCTAACACAGTAGCACAGATGAGCTCATCTCTTTATGATGCCATTCACCATCTCCTTTGAATAAACATGAGAGAATGAAAGGTGGATGTTAAGGGATAAATTGTGTCCCCCACCAAGATATGTTGAAATCCTACCCAAGTACATGTGAGTATGACCTTATCTGAAAGTAATCTTTGCAGGTGTATTTAACTTAAGATGAGGTCATTAGGGTGGCCAGTCATGCAATATAACTGTTGACCTTATAGGCAGAAGGGAAAAGATAGATACGGTAACACACAGAAGAAAGATGGTTACATGAAGACAGAGGCAGAGATTGGGGACACACCCCAAGGAATACCTGGGGCTACCCGATGCAACAAGAGGCAAGGCAGGCTTCTCCCCTAGAGACTTCAGAGGGAGCATGACCAGGGCCCTGCCATGATGTTAATTTGAGAATTCTAGCCTGCAGGAATATAAGAGAATACATTTTCTATTGTTTCAAGTTATCTAATTTATAACACTTTTTAAATTTTTTTATTTTTATTTTTTCTATAACCCAGCCCCTCATACCTCCACCCACCCTCCAGCAACCCTCAGTTTGTTTCCTGAGATTCAGAGTCTCTTATGTTTTTTTCCCTCCCTGGTCCCATCTTGTTTCATTTTTTTCCCTCATTACCCTCTATGGCCCCTGCACCCTGCCTGTCAAATTACTTATATCAGAGAGATCATATGATAATTGTCATTCTCTGATTGATTTATTTCTCTTAGCATAATACCCTCCAGTTTCATCCACGTCATTGCAAATGGCAGGATTTCATTATTTTTGATCACTGCGTAATTTTCCATTATAATATATATATATCTTATAAAGAAGATATTTTATATATATATCTTCTTTATAAGATATATATCTATATATATAAGATCTATATATCTTATAAAGAATATATATTATATATATATATATATATATATTCTCTCTCTATATATATATATCTTCTTTATCCATTCATCTACTGATGGACATCTAGGTTCTTTCCATAGTTTGGCTGTTGTAGACATTTTACTGCTATAAACTTTGGGATGTACATGCCCCTTCAGATCACTACATTTGTATCTTTAGGGTAAATACCCTGTAGTGAGATTGCTGGCTTCTGGGTAGCTCTATTTTCAACTTTTTGAGGGATCTCCATACTGTTTTCCAGAGTGGCTGCCCCAGCTTGCATTCCCACCTACAATGCAAGAGGGCTCCCCGTTCTCTGCATCCTCACCAATATCTGCTGTTTCCTAACTTGTTAATTTTAGCCATTCTGACTGGTGTGAGGTGGTGTCTCACTGTGGTTTTGATTTGTACTTCCCTAATGCTAAGGGATCACTTTTTCATGTGTCTGCTGGCCATTTGAATGTCTTCTTTGGAGAAATGTCTGTTCATATCTTCTGCTCATTTCTTGATTGGATTCTTTGTTCTTTGGGTGTTGAGTTTGATAAGTTCTTTATACATTTTGGATACTATCCCTTTATCTGAGATGTCATTTGCAAATATCATTTCCCACTCTGTCGGTTGTCTTTTGGCTTTGTTGATGGTTTTTTTTTGTTTTTTTTTGTTTTTTTTTTTTGCTGTGCAAAAGCTTTTTATCTAGGGTGTCTGGGTGGCCCAATTGATTAAGCCACTGCCTTCAGCTCAGGTCATGATCCTGGAGTCCCAGGACTGACTCCCAGGACTGGGCTCCAAGCTCCAAAGGGAGTCTACTTCTCCCCCTGACCTTCTCCCCTCTCATGCTCTCTCTCACTCACTCACTCTCTCTCAAATAAATAACATATTTTTAAAAAGCTTTTTATCTTGGTGAAGTCCCAATAGTTCATATTTTTTCTTGCTTCCCTTGCCGTTAGAGATGTTTCTAGGAAGAAGTTGCTGGGGCCAAGGTCGAGAAGGTTGCCACTTGTGTTCTCCTCAAGTATTTGGATGGATTCCTGTCTCACATTGAGGTCTTCCATCCATTTTGAGTCTATTTTTGTGTGGGATGTAAGGATATCATCCGGTTTCATTCTTCTCCATGTCCAATTTTCCCAACACCATTTGTTGAAGACTGTCTTTTTTCCACTGGATGTTCTTTCCTGCTTTGTTGAAGATGAGTTGGCCATGGAGTTGATTGTCCATTTCTGAGCTCTCTATTCTGTTCCACTGATCTATGTGTCTGTTTTGGTGGCAGTACTGTACTGTCTTGATGATTACAGCTTTGTAATAGAGCTTGAAGTCTGGAATTGTGATGCTGCCAACGTTGGTTTTCTTTTTCAACATTCCTCTGGCTACTCAGGATCTTTTCTGGTTCTGTATAAATTTTAGGATTATTTCTTCCATTTCTTTAGAAAAAATGGATGGTATTTTGATAGGGATTGCATTAAATGTGTACATTGCCTTAAATAGCTAGACATTTTCACAATATTTGTTCTTCTAATCTATGATCACGGAACATTTTTCCATTTCTTTGTGTCTTCCTCAATTTCCCTCACAAGTATAATTTCTCTTTCTTTTGTCTTGTTCTTGGTGTATAGAAATGCAACTGATGATTTCCATGCATTGATTTTATATCTTGACACATAACTGAATTCCTGTATGAGTGCTAACAGTTTTGGAGAGGAGTCTTTTGAGTTTTCCACATAAAGTATCATATCATCTTCAAAGACTGAGAATTTGACTTCTTCTTTGCCCATTCTAATGCCTTTTTTTTTTTCTTTTCATTATCTGATTGCTGAGGCTAAGACTTCTAGTACTATGTTGAATAGCAATGGTGACAATGGACAGCACTGCCATATAGTTGACCTTAGGGGAAAATCTCTCAGTTTTTTCCCATTGAGAATGATATTTGCTGTGGGTTTTTCATAGCTGGATTTTATGATATTAAGGTATGAACCCTCTATCCCTACACTACATAGAGTTTTGATCAAGAAAGATAGTATGCTTGGTCAAATGCTTTTTCAGCATCTATTGAGAGCATCATATGGTTCTTGCTTTTTTTTTATTAATGTACCATATCACATCGATTGATTTGCAAATGTTGACCAAACTTGTAGCCCAGGAATAAATCTCATTTGGTTGTGGTGAATAATCCTTTTAATATACTGTTGGATCCTGTTGGCGAGGATTTTGGTGAGAATTTTTGCATTTGTGTTCATCAAGGATATTGGTCTGTAATTCTCCTTTTTGATGAGGTTTTTGTCTGGTTTTGGGATCAAGGTAACATTGTCCTCATAAAATGAGTTTGAAAGTTTTCCTTCCATTTCTATTTTTTGGAACAGTTTCACGGGAGTAGGTATTAATTCTTCTTTATATGTTTGGTAGAATTCCCCTGGGGAGTGCTCTGGCCCTGGGCTCTTGTTTTTTGGGAGATTTTTGATGACCGCTTCAATCTCCTTACTGGTTATGATTCTGTTCAGGTTTTCTATTTCTTCTTGATTCAGTTTTGGTAGCTCATATGTCTCTAGGAATGCATCAATTTGTTCCAGATTGTCAAATTTGTTGGTGTATAGTTGCTCATAATATGTTCTTATAATTGTTTATATTTTTTGGTGTTTGTTGTGATCTCTCCTCTTTCATTCATGTTTTTATTAATTTGTGCCCATTCTCTTTTCTATTTGATAAGTCTGGCCAGGAGTTTATCAATCTTGTTAATTCTTTCAAAGAACCAGCTTCTAGTTTTATTGATTTGTTTTACAGTTCTTTTGGTTTCTATTTCATTGATTTCTGCTCTGATCGTTATTATTTCTCTTCTCCTGCTGAGTATAGGCTCTTTGCTGTCCAGCTCTTTTATGTTTAAGGTTAGGTTGTGTACTTGAGATCTTTCTTGTTTCTTGAGAAAGATTTGTATTGCTATATACTTTCCTCTCAGGACTGCCTTTGTGTGTCCCAAAGATTTTGAACAGTTGGGTTTTCATTTTCACTTGTTTCCATGAACTTTTTAAATTCTTTAATTTCTTGGTTAACTTATTCATTCTTTAGTAGGGTACTCCTTAGCCTCCATGTATTTGACATTTACAATTGTTAGATCTTCTGGGTGAACAGACCCTTTAAGTATGATATAGTGTCCTTCCTCATCTCTTATTATAGTCTTTGGCTTAAAATCTAATTTGTCTGATATAAGGCTTGCCACCACAGCTTTCTTTGATGTCCACTAGCACGGTAATTTTTTTCCCACCCCCTTACTTTAAATCTGGAGGTGTCTTTGGGTCTAAAATGAGTTTCCTGCAGAGAGCATATGAATGGGTCTTGTTTTTTTAATCCATTCTGATACCCTTTGTCTTTTGATTGGGTATTTAGCCCATTTACATCAGGGTAACTATTGAAAGATATGAATTTAGTGCCATTGTATTGCCTGTAAGGTGATTATTACTGTATATTGTCTCTGTTCCTTTCTGATCTGTTACTTTTAGGCTCTCTCTTTGCTTAGAGGACCCCTTCCAATATCTCCTGTAGGGCTGGTTTGGTGTTTGCAAATTCTTTTAGTTTTTGTTTATTCTGGAACTTTTTTTTATCCCTCCTTCTATTTTCAATGATAATCTAGATGGATATAATATTCTTGGCTGCATATTTTTCTCATTTAATGCTCTGTATAGCTCATGGCATTTGCTTTCTGGTCTTCCAGGTCTCTGTGAATAGGTCTGCTTCCAATCTAATATTTTTGTCATTGTATGTTACAGACTTCTTGCCCCGAGCTTCTTTTAGGATTTTCTGTTTGTCATTGAGACTTGTAAGTTTTACTATTAGATGACAGGGTGTGGACCTATTTTTATTGATTTTGAGGGGCATTGTCTGTGCCTCCTGGATTTTGGTGATATTCCCTTTGCCAAATCAGGGAAATTCTGTACTATAATTTTCTCAAGTATATCTTCTGCCCCTCTGTCTCTTTCTTCTTCTTCTGGGATCCCAATTATCCTAATACTGTTTTATCTTATGGTATCACTTATCTCTCAGATTCTCCCCTCATGGTCCAGTATTTTTTTTTTGTCTTTTTTTCCACTTCTTTATGTTCCATCATTTGGTCTTCTAGATCACTAATTCCCTCTTCTGCCTCATTTATCCTAGCAGTAAGCACCTCTATTTTTTTTTTACATCTGATTAATAGCTTATTTTTTATTTCAACTTGGTTAGATTTTAGTTCTTTTATTTCTCCAGTAAGGGATTTTATTTCTCCAGAAAGGGATTCTCTAGTGTCATCCATGTTTTTTTTTAGTCCAGCTAACAACTTGATAATTGTCATTCTGAACTCTAGTACTGACATATTACTAATGTCTAGGTTCCTAGCCATCAGTACTGCTTCTTGTCCTTTTTTTTAAGTTAAGTTTTTGTCTTGTCATTTTATCCAGATAAGAATAGATGAATGAGAGAACAAAATACTAAAAGAGTAGTGATGACCCCAGAAACATATACACTAACCAAATCAGAAGAGACCAAAAACTGTGGGCTGTGGGGGGGGGGGAGAAGAAAAAAAATCTCTCTATCTGTGTGTGTGTGTGTGTGTGTGTGTGTGTATATATATATATATATATATATATATATATATATATATATATATTTAGACTGGGGAATAGAACAGAGCCACACACTTGACTTTGGGTGTATTTGGTCTGTTAGAAGAACCTGTCTTTCAAAAATTTAAAGAAAGAAAAACTTATATATGTACAAAAATAAAGGTATACACAATGAAGGGATAGAATATGACTGTAAAGATCAAAATTCAAAAAGATTCTAAAAAAGGAATTGATAAGAAATTGGTTGAAAAAAGAAAAAAAAAGGGAAAGAATGTGATGAGGTTGGAGACTAGAACAAAGCCATGTGCTACATATAAGGTATATTTTGATCTATTAGAAGAAACTGTATCCCAAACTTTTTTGTTTTAAGATTTTATTTATTTGACAGAGAGAAACACAGCGAGAGAGGGAACACAAGCAGGGGGAGTGAGAGAGGGAGAAGCAGGCTTCCTGCTGAGCAGGGAGCCTGATGTGGGACTCTATCCCAGGTCTCTGGGATCATCACCTGAGCCAAAGGCAGTTGCTTAACCAACTGAGCCACCTAGACGCCCCAAATCCCAAACTTTTAAAGAAAGAAAGACCTACGTGTATACAAAAAATAAACTTAAATGCAATGAAGGGATAGAATATGACTAAAACAATGAAAATTAAAAAATACTTTTTTATAAAAAGGCATTGATAAGATAAAATAGTTAAAACATTGAAATAGGAAAGAGAAAAAAATTAAAAAATAGAATAAGAAAAAATAAAACTAAAAAAACTTAACTATGAAAGAGTAAATAATCATGGGGGAAAAGCCATGAATTCTACATGGTGCATTCTCCTATCTCTGAAGCTCTGCAGTTCTCATTGATGCCTGAACGTGGTCTTGGCTGGAAGTTCTAGCTGATCTTCTGGGGGAGGGGCCTGTTGTATTGATTCTTAAATGTCTTTGCTGGAAGCGGAACTGCCCTGCCCTTGCCAGTGGCCTGGCTAAACAATCTGCTCAGGTTCGCTCTCGGGAGCTTTTGTTTCCTGAGCGCTTTCAGTACAGCTTTGGAAGCCGGGAATGAAGATGGCGGCCTCCTAGTCTCCAGACCAGAGGAGCTGAGAGCTCAGGACACAATCCTCAGTGCACTCCCAGAGAAAAGCAGTCAATTATGCATGTCTCCCCGGTCTCCAACTGCACTCCATGCTCACTCAGCCTGTGACGGAGTGTTTCTATTTCTGGTGCTCAGCCCTGTGTGGAGTCTCCAAACCCAGCATATTCCCACAGCACACTCCCATGCTGGTCCTCCCAGTGAAGGAAGGAAAGGGTCTCCCTGGATCTGCCACCTTTGGGGCTCCTGCTCCAAGAGGAGTGGCCCCGACTGCACCTCAGATCATGGTTTAAGGTAAGCCTGAGCTGAGAACTCATTCCTGGGCTCCATCTCTGCAGCCGCCTTCCCTGCTCGGATACCTGGGAGCTGTGGCACGCTCAGGCACCCCTGGTCCTTCTGTGAGCCAGCGGGTCCTGAGACCACACTGTCCCAGTGAGGGTTCCACCCCTTGTTTAGTGTCTGGGGTGACGTCCCTCAGTGGAGCCGACTTCTAGAAGTTCCAATTTTGTGCTCAGCTGCTCTCCTGCTGGCTGGGAGCCCGCCCCTCCCCCCACAGTCTGTTCTCCCAAATATCACCTCCAATTCACTTCTCTGCACGTCCTACCTTCCAGAAAGTGGTCACTTTTCTGTTCCTAGAATTTCTGCTCTTCTTCTCTTCAGTCTCCTGTTGAGTCTGTAGATGTTCTGACTGGTTTGATATCCATGTAGCTGAATACCTGGGATATCTAGGTCTCCTACTAGAATGATATCTAGGTCTCCTATTTCTCCACCATCTTGCTCTTTAGTTCATAGCACTTTTTAATGGTAGTCTTGGAAAACTAATATAGTAGGAAAATAAACTTTGATGTATTCTAGGAAAAGGAGTTTAAAAAATAATCAGCACTATGGATCCTTCAAGTAAGAATAGACCTAGGATTGGGGAATTCCAAAGTGAAGGTTCAGAGAATTACTGGAAATAATTGTCTCTACCTCTCTGATTAGCAGTCCTTGTTGGAAAAAGTTCCATTTTTAATTTTTTTTTTTAAACAGTGGGTCTATTTTGGCCAAAAGGGACAAGTAGGCAGCTTTTTTATTCTCAGTGTATAAATTGAGTTTGTCTGCTTACCTTGTTTACTGGTCTACTTGTCTTTAAGCTTAGAGGTCTTAAAAAAAAAAAAACCTACCTCTTATAACTAAAATCTAAATATTTCCAGTAGAAATAGAATGATCAAAGTGGTCTTCTGGGGTGCCCAGGTGACTCAGTCGGTTGAGCCTCTGCCTTCAGCTCAGGTCATGGTCCCAGGGTCCTAGGATTGAGCTCCACGTCAGGCTCCCTGCTCAATGGAGAGCCCATTTCTCCCTCTGTGTGCTACTTTGCCTGCTTGTGCTCTCCCTATATCTCTCTATCAAAGAAATCTTTTTTAAAAAAGGTGGTCTTTCTGTGGATGCTTGTGAGAAAAAGTTAATATTTAATACCAAATTAACATTGGTATATTATTGCATATCAAAGCATGATTTAAAATGAAATTTCTCTTCTATTTATTTTTATTTGTAGATATATTTAGATATTAAAATGTTTTTATTTCTCTTGAAATGAATTACTTTATCTTTATGGGGTTCATGTATTCCAAGAAGAGTTTCTCAAGGCTTGGCTCCCTTTATGTATTTTCTTGATGATTTTGTTTCCTACTTCCTTTTTATAAATATATTCATTTTTAGGTTATGAAACATGTAACAGTTTAAGGAGACAAGTGAAAAGTGGCATAATACTCAACAAGAAATAACTATTTACACTTTAATTCTTATTTCATATTTCATATGGTGTCAATATAACCATACATATATTATTACATACATATACTATTACAAAGACATATCAACATCAATAAATATATGATTATAGCAGTATTTTAAATATATGTATATTTCATTGTATTGTATATAGATGTAGTTTGCTTCCAAATTTGTAGTATTATAAAAATGTTGTAATAAAGGCTCTTATATACATGTTAATTTCCAGAGAATTTACAGGGTTATTTGACAAATAAAATATTTAACATCTAAGATAAGTGCATAATACAAGAAGATGAAATTGTGGGTTAAATGAGAGACCGGATGATTAGCAGTTGTCAGTGTGTATTGCAATTGGGTCTTTAAATCAGCCATACTTTCAGTCTGGTGTCAGGTACCCATACCAATTTATTTCATAGATTCCCTAACAGGATTATTTTTTTCTCCTCTTCTGGTAACTGTAAAACATGATTTTGTAAGTCATAGTCTTATTGTATTTGCCTTTGAGGCCTTCAAAAGAGGGTGACAAACACATCATTTATTCTTACTATGTGCCTGCAAGAAAAACAGGATGTAGAAATCCAATTCCCCAATTTTCTGTCTTGCTTTGACAACTGACTTGTGCAGATTTGACTCGAGGCTCCACATTCTTGATCCCTGCAGTTACAAGACTGGAATTATGCTTAAGACATAGGACCAATTTACGTAAAGTTTCTAAGAAACCTGCCATTTGGCTCCTCCTTCATGCCCATCTTGCTTGCAGTCAGGTGTTTGCTACAAAAGAAGTCTAGGCAAGCTGGTAGGACGCAGAGAGCCGGGGCACCTGGGTGGTGCAGTCATTTAAGCATATACCTTTAGCTCAGGTCATGATCTCAAGAGTCCTGGCTTAAGCCCCATGTGAAAGTCCCTGCTCAGTGGGGAGTTTGCTTCTCCCTCTCCCCCTGCTTGCGCTTTCTCCCATTATCTCTCTCTCTCTCTCATATTAATAAAATCTTTTAAAGAAAAAAAAAAGGAATGCAGAGTTCTGTCTTTCTGCTCTGTGGGTCTGCTACTCACTCAGTGCTGTGACTGGAGCCCTCACACACTTGCCCCAGAGGACCATGCCATCTTCAGACACTCTGAGGCTATTTGTGGCTGTGGGGGTGAATGAACCCATAAAAAGGTCCTGAGTGAAAATTCCTGGGGGCTGTAACTTATTTCCAAGGAAAGGTAGGTTTAATGGTTTTCTGAAGAAAGTGTTACTTTGACAAGTCTGAGAACAGACTAAGAAGTAGAGGCTTTTCATCACCCAAGCAAAAGGAGAGGTTTTGTTTGTTTGTTTGTTTGTTTGTTTAAGATTTCATTTATTTATTTAAGAGAGAGTGAGAAAGAGAGAGAGAGCATGAGCAGGGTGGGGGTCAGAGAGAGAAGCAGACTCTCTGCTAAGTAGGGAGCCTGATGCGGGGTTCAATCCCAGGACCCCAGGATCATGACCTGAGCCAAAGGCAGAAGCTTAACTGACTGAACCACGCAGGTGCCCAGGAGAGTCTTGTTTTTGGTTCACAGTGACTCCAAAGGAGATGGGTTCAGTCCACATAAATCATAGCATATAGAAACCATCTCTTCACCTTAGGTTTCTTGAAGACGTGTATGTCTGGCTGCTTCTGACATAAAATTTTGGCTGAGTTGTAGTTATCATTGTTTTCCCTCTATTAGAGGAACATCAGCTCTGTGAAGTCCTTGAAGTATGTTTTTTTAAAAAAAGATTGATTGACTGATTTATCAGACAGAGAGAGAGCACAAGCAGAGGGAGCAGCAGGCAGAGGGAAAAGCAGGCTCCCTGCTGAGCAAGGACCCTGATGCAGGACTCAACTCTGGGATCATGACCTGAGCTTAAGGCAGATGCTTAACTGACTGAGCCAGCCAGATACCCCTCCTTGAAGTATGATTATAAACCACAAAGCTCTAGTAAATTTGTAGGTTTTTCCTTCAGTTCCATTTGTCTGGTTAACACAATCTTAACCCATAGTACAATGTTTTCTGTCATTAGTCACTTTCCATGCCCCTCTTTTTTTTTTTAATTAAGAGAACCCCGGTTGTATGGGTCTAGCCTTAAAAAAAATGATATTTCTAAACAATCCTTGAAGCTAATGGTGGATATGTAACATAATTCTTACCAATAATATGTAAGTGGGAGTTTTATTTTTTCTGGGAAGTTTTACTTTCTTCAGATAGGCATCACCCCATTATCACTGACTTCTTCTTCCTGAAAGTCATGTAGTTTTTGGAATCATAAACATGAATGCTACATGCTAAGAGTGGGAGTAGGAACTTAGGTCTGTGATAGCCCCTTGGCACCAGCCCTGATATGTATATCATTCAGATTTCTTGTGGCTTGGAAAACACACACACACACACACACACACACACACAGAGAGAGTCAACCCTTGGAGTTGTTTTTCTGCTCTGTGAAGTCAAATGCAATTCTTTTCCTAGACACGTAGTCAATGCAAGTGAAATGCATGAGTCCCCAGGCTCTGCACACTCAGGCAATAGGAGGTAAAATTTAATTTTTGCTTAATCAATAAAATTTAGGCAGTAACTCTCTTTCCAAAATAAGCACATGAATTTCAAAGTACAAGAAAAGTTAATTTTTCAAATTCTCTGTTGTAGTCTTCTTTAGTAGAATAGATAACATTTAGCTGACTATGAGCACTTTAAAATTTCAAATATATAATTTGTACATTTTAAAATTGAGGTTACATTTAATGTTACATGAAGAAGCATTTAATTATGGGTCACTCAAGATTTGAAGTTCTGTTATGATTCTCTTAGAATATTTGATTAAAATTGAATGTAAATATAATCAATAATGCATGTGCATTCAATCAGAAATCTTGATTTTTTTTGTTCAGTTATTTAATTGAAATCTCAGAAATTGACACACTTCTAAATTCTATTCCACTAAGGAACTGGTCATTCCCCCACAGAGACTTATTTTTAATGTCCCTGGCAATGTTCTTTTAAGAAGAGATGGGAAAAAGTTGATGCTTATGAACTATCTCTCTGTGCGATAGCAATGAAATAGTAGTAAAACTGAAAGTTCTATTTTAGTCATGCTATTCATAGGGTAAAAAGAAAGGTAAATAAAATGTTTTTTTTTTTTTTTTATTTAAAAAGAGGACAATCCTCAGGCTACAGAAAACTCAGTCAGGTATAAAGCCAGTGTTGATGGAACAAGCTAATACTTTTTAGACCACACATGTTTGATATTTACACATAATATTTGTGTGTAAGTTGATGGCAGGAGGGCACCAACTCTTTCTCATGCTAGAAATGCAATCTGTTTGGAGGAACTATTTGTTTCACATTCTGTCCATGGAATTTTATTGTGAAAGCCCAATCACAACTCCTGCCCTCTAGTCTCTGGCTTGTATACATATTAAAATGGGATCACTTGGAATTCTCCACTTGTTTGTTTACTTTTTTATTGTGTTATGCTAGTCACCATACAGTACATCATTAGTTTTTGATGTAGTGTTACATGATTCATTGTTTGTGTATAACACCCAGTGCTCCATGCTATCCATACCTTCCTTAATACCCATCACTGGGCTCACTCATCTCCCCACCCCCCCCTTCTAAAACTCTCCATTTGTTTCAGAGTGGGAGATGAACCATGGGAGACTATCCGCTTGTTTTTTCTAACTAAAGCTCAAGAAAAAAAACAACTTCATTTTCCTTCTGACATGAGGTTGTGATCATAGTGATGATTGGAGTAAGATTCTAAACCCCTAGGGATTACCATCTTGAAATAAATTACCACACAGAGGACAGCAGAGAACAAAGAAGGAATAAGATCCTTTCCTTTTTCATCATTTGATTATGCTAGTCAGTATTTCCCTATTTCATTAAATTAATTTGTTTTTCTGTTCTCATAGTCCCAACAGTGGAATAGTGTTGTTCATAACTCATTTAAGAAGACATTTATTTAATATTTGTTATAGTTAGTGATTAAATATGAAACCTAGTGCTAGAATTTTGATTTATCCAAGGAGATAAACGCATTAAAATAACTGTAGTGCAAAATATGGTATCTTAAATGCTGTTAGATGCCAGAAGAAGGGGCTATTTTCAGCAAAACCAGAGACTTTAAAGAAACTATGATATTGGTGCTGAATTTTAAGGAAGTTAGAAGATAGGAAGGCACTTGGTTGGTAGAGTTGGTAAAGCATACAACGCTTGACCTCATGGTCATGAGTTCAAGCCCCATATTAGGTGTAGAGATTGCTTTAAAAAAAAGTTGTAAGATGGGAAAACAGAATAGAAAAGAATTATGAGTAAGTGAATGCAGATATATGGTCATGAGGGTGTGAAAATACATTGTATATTTGGGAGAATGGTGAATAACTTGATAAAGCTAGAGCAGGAAGTATTTCAGTAGTAACCGAAGATGAGGCTTTAAATGTAGATAGGGATGGATTTCTAGGATGAAATGCTGTATTTTATGGAAATGTAGCCATTGAAGAGTTTAGGCTTAACAATGAGAATACTATTCTGTTTTTGAAGGAAATTCTGGGAACATGACAATTAGGAAAAAGAAAAAAGCAGGTTGATGAATGGATTATAAAACAGAAAACAGAGATATTAGAAACACCTTATACTAGTGCCTATTAAAGATAAAGGGAGTTCATAATGGATGGTGGTCATAAAAAAATGGGGAAATTGATCATTCAGAATATTCTAAGTTTGAAACTGACACTGGGATATTCACTTAATATCAAAGTTAAAGGAGAGGAGCTAAAAATTATTTTTAACTTGTAGCTTAGTCAAAAGTTAGAAAAACATTGATATGATTTGATGAATTCTATGGAATACAGAAAAAAGAGAACTATATGGGAAAGGATGATGCATTCAATCTTCAACATACTGAATTTCTGTGTTAATGGAACCTCCATGAGAAGAGGCCAGAAGGCAGTTGGAAATGTGTGATTGGAGCAAGATTAGAGATTGAAGTGAGATTAGAGCTAGAGAAGTAGGTGGGGGAATTGGGAAGTAATATAGATAATGTATACAGAGATAATGTACAAGGTGAGAAGACTGCAGACCCTAGAAAGTATGAAATCTTATGGGACAAGAAAAACATCAGTAAACACAATTTAAAAAGAATGGGTGGCTTTTCAGAAGGGGTGATGACTTGAAGTCACATTCTTGACCACTTTTCTTTGCCAGCTCTTTGCTGGACATCTCGGTAAATAAAATAACCCTGTTAAATGAATCTGGAGGAAATCACTTTGCTACCAGGACTTGAAGTTCTCAGAAGTGAAAGGAAAGGCTTTCAATATTTGTGGAGAGAGCAGACCCTGGAGTGAAGACCATGAAATTACAGCACCTCTCTGACATCAGTTGGGGCAGGAGGGAGGTGTACCTTCTCACCTCTCAGGTCATTTCCTGAAAAAGGCTGCACAACCCTCTCAGTGTCAGTAGCTCAGGAAAGGTTCTCTCCTAGTGGGCTATATAATGTTTCAAGTGCTGGGAAAAAGATACTCCTCAAGAATATTTGAAGAAGGGGTACTTGAGTGGCTCAGTCATTAAGTGTCTGCTTTTGGCTTGGGTCATGGGATGAAGCCCCAGTTAGGCTCCCTGCTCAGCAAGAAGCCTGCTTCTCCTTCTCCCACACGCCCTGCTGTGTTCGCTCTTTTGCTGTCTCTCTCTGTGTCAAATAAGTAAACAAAATCTTTATTTTTTAAAGAATATTTGAAGAAGCAATCTTCATAGGATTTAGTAATGCTAGCTGACTTTATATACTGCCTTACAGGGAAATGACTATGGTGTCTCCCAGGCATTGTAGTTTTACCAAGGTGTAAGAGACCCCACCATCCTGCCACATGAGGATTGAGGATGTGGAGGCAAGAAGATGCATTTTTAAAAGACCACACAAAAATAGTGAAAGTAGCTAAATTTAATAATACGAACAGGTGGTTCCATTTGAAGCAAAATAAATGAAAAAGAAAAAAAAACTTAAGCAAAAAAAAAAAAATTCAGTCTCAAGAGATCAATTAGAACATAAGGGGTTTCTTAGCCAGATAAACATAGTATTTGAATTATAAAATTTAGTACAGGAAAAAAGAAAGAATGGTTGCTTTAGTGATCAGAAAGAAAAATTGAAGAACTATCTAACAAGACAACAAGGATGAAAAAAAAGTGGAAAATGGAGGAGGGACGAAGACTCAAATGCCTATGGGATCATGGTATATAATATAATCATGTAGATTAACTTAGTAATAAGACAGAGGGAGTCATATGCACTGTAGCTGAAATGGAGAGTCCACATCCCGCTTTAGAGATATTCAAAAGAAAAATTTTAAAACACTTGATAGGCCAAAATATTCATCAGGAATATGTAGAGTATATTACACCCCCCCATTTAAAAAAATTATTTGTTTATTTGTCAGAGAGATAGCATAAGCAGGGGGATCAGGAGACAGAGGGAGAGGGAGGCTCCCTGTTGAGCAAGGATCCCAATGCAGGACTCGATCCCATGACCCTAAGATCGTGACCTGAGCCAAAGGCAAATGCTTAACTGTTTGAATCACTCAGGCATCCCAGTATATCACTCTTGAGAAACCAATAAAAAGGGTTTGAATAACAATAGTTCACATACATGCATACACACGAAGTACTTATTCCTCCTAAAGAAAGAATATACATTCGTTTGTCTTGGTAAAAAAGGTTTTATATATTTACACATGATTTTTAAAGCCTTAATTATATCTAAAATCATAACTTTTTTTAGTCAATTTTGTAACCAAATCCAATAAACCAGAAAATAGCATGCAAAATAGTAAAAAACAAAATAGAATAGCTTAGAAACTTCCCACCTAAGTTGAATTCTATGAATTTCCTGGTATTTTGCCTTTTTACAAAATTATAGTCCATATGAGTCAACCGAACAAAATCTTCCATCAAAAAGGCAATAAAAACTGAAATTGTAAATCATGTAAGAATTATAAATGGAATCATTTCACATGAAAACTAATAGTCTAATCAGAATAAAATTTTATATTTTATGAAAAGAAAAAAAACAAGTAAGTGTGCAATTTAAGAGAGCAAGAAAAAAATGAGAAAAAAAAAGTCAGAGGGCTTCTGGTCCAATGTATTATAAAATAGTTGCATTAAGGACTAATAGTGATTATTTTGAGAAATAGGATTTCTTCAGAGGAGAGGAGAGAGAGTCTTTTTGGATGTTGTGGTTACACCACTCAGTTGCCTATTGGTTGCCTCAACAATATTTGCTTTAATAATTTGAAAAAAAATACAATATAATATTTTTTAAAAAAGGAAAAGAAAAGGAATGAATAGAGATCAAGGAATAGAACTTAGAGAAAATAAGGAAGAGTTGCAAGGAAGGAAGAGAAAATAATATAAAAAAGAATAAATCTGAAAAGAAAAAAATGCTAATGCTATCAAGAAATCAGTGGGCATGAGCAGAGAGCAGAAGCACACATCAGACTTCAGGTATTTGGAAGTCAGTGGAAGGCTGGGCATTGGAAATGGTCAAAGAATGGACACACGTGAGAAACAAAAGCATGCAGAGCACTAGGTAAGAACATGGGCATCAGAATCGACCAGATTTTGTTGCAGTTTGCAATCATACTGCTCATTCACATGCATCAGGCATTTTACTTATTCCCAGGCCTCATTTTGTTGAGTGTTTTATTGAATTTTTACTTCTCAAATACTGAAAATTATACAAATCATTTGTGTGTACAGGTTGAACACAACCATATAAACATCACCCAGTACCCTTAAACTTACACAGTGTTATGTCAATTACATCTCAGTAACAAATATTACATATCACCCAGATCAAGAGATGGGTCATCACCTACAGCTACAAATCCTTCTGTATGTGCTCTGTTCCTGGTTACTGCCTCCCTTCTGTCTTCTGCCAGTAAATCTTAGGTTGGCCTTGTTTTCAATTTTATATAAATTCAATCATACCATATGTGTTATTTTGTTTGTAAGGGTTTTCTTGTTTAACACCCTGTCTATAAGATTCATGCCTGCTTTTTTTATAGAGCAGCAGTGAGTTTATTCTCAGTATTGGCGAATCTTTACTGGATAATTATACCACAATTTGCTTATCCAGTTCACTTCGATGGACATTTGAGTATTTACAGTTTGGAGCTATTATGAGTTGCTAATAGGGACATTCTTTAAATACTCTTCATATGAACGGTTATACATTTTCTTTGACATATACCCAAATAGAATTACTGTGTTAGAGACAGGGCCTATGTTCAGTGTTATGTGATACTGTAAGTTTTCCAAAATGGTTATACTAATTTACACACTGCAGTAAATAAGAGTTTCTGTCGCCCCACATCCTCAACAGCACTTGCAATTAACAGTCTTTTTATCAGTCTTTTAATTAGCCTTTCTTTTGGGTGTGTAATGTTAACTTTTTATGGAGTTTGATTTGCATTTCCCTGATTAATGATTTTGAACACCTTTTGGTATTATTATTAGATATTTGAATATCCTTTTTTGAAGTACCTCTTTGAGTCAACCTATTGCCCATTTTTTCCATTCTTTATATTCTTTTTTTGTATTAATTTTGAATTCTTAATAAGAGTCCTTTGTCAAATATATACATTGCAAATACCTCTTCCCACTCTGTTGTTGGCCTTTTTACTCTCTTACTAATCTCTTTTCATGAGTTGAAGATCTTAATTTTATTTTAATCAATAAATTTGTGAGCATAAAAATTCATGAGCACATAAAAGGAGTGACATCAGCAAGATGGGAGAATAGGAGTTTTCTACCATCTTCCTCATAAAGATCACTTATTTTGGCAATTAACCACAAATGACTGTACATTTGTGGAAGTATGGGAGTCTAGGAGAGAAGTTTAAGCACATTGTTGGAGCAAAAGAAAAAAGAAAATCTGAGATTTGACGTATTGACAAATCTAAGAGGAAGAGTTCTGTTTTACCCACATCCACCCTTCTCCCAAAGCAGTGCAATTCAGTACCAAGAGAGACCGGCTTGACCCACAGTTTCTCCCACTGGGGAAAATGAGAACATGTGATTTACTGCTCCGCTTCTCCAGCTGTGTGGAACATTGCCAAAGAGATCTACATCTTTCTTGCACCACTGAGAATATGGAGATGTGTTGCATGACTGGGATGTAGGCGAGGTGGCAGGAAGTGGTTAGGAAAATGGCAGCCAGAATTCCTGGGGGAGCATCAGAAGATCCTACTGTTGTGGAATCATTTACTGTGACAATCAAGAAAGAATTCTTGAGACATTTTAAAGTTCAACTTAGTAAATTTATGTAAGTAGCATAGGGATAGGACTCATGGGCAGAAAGAGCTACGTTTTTGCTGTATGAAGCTAGTGGTTATATGCTTAGCACAAAAGGGGGGGAGGGGATGTGCAGGTAGTCTTAGATCATAAATATTTTCTTTGAATTTCTACTCATAAAGTTACTTTTGTAAGATTTCTCTGGTGCTTATCATTCAGCTCAATATTAGTTATCGCTGAGATGTACAGGCAGTCATGAATGAATGTAGCAACCAGCACAAATTCAATCCTTAGCAAAACTATGGAGGCTGTAGGTCAGCCTTCTGAGCTAAAGGAGAACATTTTTTGCTTCTATTCCTCATGCTTTCTAGACTCAGTAAACATGCCCATAAGCTTCTGGGGATGTCTTGCCTATGCATCCCTGCAACTAACACATAGGTACTCTCATCATTCTGTGTACCTCACACACACATACTTTCACCATATGACTGGCTCCCTGTACATGCTTCTGAGGATGGTGACTATGAGAACAGTGAGAGCTTACAGAAATCCACCCTGCTTCTGAGATTTAGAGAAAGCACATAAATTTGAGCATTTAGCAAACAGGAGCCTGACATCACTTAGCCAGTCTTTACAGGACTGAAGGAATGTACACTAGCTTAAGAATTCCCTCACAAGAGAGAACAAATGTGAATCCAGAGAAAAGACACATCCAGAGAAAAGACCCAAAAAAGCCTTAGAATTCTAAGCAGGGCTGACAGATGGCATTTCTTTCCTAAAACATGTCAGTACAGACTAGAGAAGATGATTAATTCTTCATATGAGAAAACAGCAATATAAGACCTCGAGGAAATAAATCGAGGAAACATAACACCACCAAGACAACACAATGGTTTTCTAGTAATTGACCCCAAAGAAATGGAGACCTGCAGTTTGCCTAAAAAGCACTTCAATAGTTGTTTTTAAGTCAACTCAGTGAACTAAAGAAAGCATGGAAAGACAATTAAATAAAAGCAAGAAAACCAGGCATGAACAAAATGAGGTTTACCAGAAAGATAGAAATTACAAAAAAAGAACTAAACACAAACTCTGGAGCTGAAGAATACTGTAAATGATATGAAAAAATGTGGTAGTGTAAATAGTAGACTTGACAAAGAAGAAAGAATCTGTGAACCTGAAGATAGTTCATCTGAAGTTATCCCATAGCAAAGAAATGAAAAAATGAACAAAGCCTATGTGAACTGTGGGATAGTGTTAACAAAACAGTTTGTGCAGTACCAGAGTTCCAGAGGAAGAGAGGGTCAGAAAGAGTCCTTTGACTCTGTTTTTAACACATATACAGACTCCAATAATCTCTTCCCATTTCCATCACTACTTTTTCATCTTTTCTAGATTAGAAGACTGTAAAAGTCTTCCTAAATAGCCCCCTTTTTTCTACTCATTATTCCCCAATCTTCATAGCTTATTTTCTGTACTGTAGCCACATAACCCTTTTACAATGTAAATCAGATCAGTTCAGTTCCCCACTTCACAACTTTTAACAGTTTCCCATACTTAGAATAAAACACAAACTCATTGTTGAGGAAGAGGGAAACTGAAAATATAGCCCTTAATTTATAAGTAACAATCACCCAATTTTCTTCTAAACAAGAACACAAAGTACATAATCCAGCTCCTCTCTACCTTACCTCTCTCTTATTGCTCACTTAGCTTTAAGTATATTGACTTTCTTGTCTTCTGGTAACACACGATGGGACATCTATCATCTACACACATTTAATCTATATCTTCATGTGGTATGTTCCTTCTATTTTTTGCTCAAATGACTTATCCTCAGGCATGTGTTTCCAGACCAAACTATTTGAAGTAGGACCCCTTCCTCCATTTGTTTCTACTTCTTTTACTTTGTTTTGTTCATTTGAACTATTATCTTAACCTGTATCCAGTTTTTTGTTTCACTTTCTTATTGTCTATATATGCCTGAGCAGCATGGGGGCTTTATCAAGGGAGAAACATTTTTCTACCTTCTTCTTAATTGTATACCCAAGTGCCCAGAATTGTGCCTAATCCAATATAAGTGCCTAATAGATATTGGTTCAATAAATGAATGGGTAAAAATGAATATTGCTAATTTTCTTTTATGTTCTCTCCTTTAATATGTTGAGGAAGAGACTTTTATCTGTAAAGCAATAGAGTATTATATAGTGACTGAAATTGTATGCTCTGGAGCCCACCTACCCAAACTAAAATCCAATCTCCTGAAGATGTGATCCTGTGTAATCTTGAATAATTACTTGTTTGTGCCTTAGTTTTCTTCCATTGGAAGGAGGAAAAAGCCTTAATAGTAGTATACATATACAGAGTTGTAAGAATTAAATGGGAGAATAATCCATAGCACTTAGAGCAGTGTCTGCTACTTAGTAAGCATTAGGTAGATATTAGTTATCATTTACTCTAAATTTGTATTATTCTAATTCTCCTACCTCATACTGGTGTTTACAGACATGCATTAAGTTAAATCCCTAGTTGAAAGAGAGAGAACAAAGTTTTTTTGTTTTGTTTTGTTTTTTTCTCTCTCATTCTCTCTCTTACTTTCTTTTTCCTGGACTTCTTCTCTAGCTGGGACACTGGGCATTTATAATTGAAGTTATTATAACTTCTACTCTTATCAAGAGTTTCTGCAGATCGTTATCTTCAACACTCTCCCTTTTGTTTACTTGATTATGATATAGGTAATTTAGAAAAATCTGGTTTCCTCTTTGCTAAACCCAATTCTTCAGTTCATTTTATTGTTTGGCCTTCATGAAAGTAATTTAATTTGTAAAACAGTTGACAGGGTCAATACTCATTCTTTTATCACATCTAACAGACTCAGATAATTGAATGCATTAAGTCAAGCTTTATCATTAGAGACAACATTAATCCAATCCCCATGCTAGAAACTTTGTGATAGCAAAAAGTTGCAAGTTAGGTTAATAATTAATAAGGTTTCTAGAAACATGATTTTTTAGCATGTCTATCTATTCAAAAATATAAAAATTACTAGCTATCATATAAGGACAATGTGAATAATTCATTTAGTGCAGTGAAGAACAGAAAGATAAATAAGGCATATAGAATCTTTCCTCAAAAACCATAACCTCTAGAAGGAAAATATATATAACCACACTTAAAGTATAAATAAAAGGTAGAAGAAACAGGCACCTAAGGGAAGTTTCCACAAAGTACTATATTTGAGATTCACTGAAGCAATGGGTATTTCTGAATACCTTCTGTGGAAAGAAGCATTGAAGTGTAGTGTGTGAGGAGGAAAACATAAGGAACTAAGTACTATTTTAGTGTAAATAAATATAATAAGGCAAATTAATTTTAAACATGAAGATATGATCTGGGAGGAGGAAGAGTATTCCAGTACATCATAAGTAAATGTATCAAAGCTGAAAACTGGCTATGTATATACTAGGCACAAGAAGTAATTTGAATTTAAGCCTTTAAGTAGAAGGATATCTAAGTAATTTGGAAAAATACGTTGATATATAGTAGGAGACAGTCTGGACTTTATAGTCAAAGGGGAAATATTGCAGTTGAGGAAAACTGGTCAAAATGGTATGTAAGATGGTTTGTGTGGGGGAAAGACTGATGGCAGGGTAGCCAAATAGAAGCGTGTCCTAATCTCAGAGACAAGAGAGTTTGAACTAAGGTTTTAGCAGCAAAAAAAGAAAGAAAGAAAGAAAGAAAGAAAGAAAGAAAGAAAGAAAGAAAGAAAGAAAGAAAGAAAGAAAAGAAAGAAGGAAGGAAGGAAGGAAGGAAGGAAGGAAGGAAGGAAAGAAAGAAAGAAAGAAAGAAAGAAAGAAAGAAAGAAAGAAAGAAAGAAAGAAAGAAAGAAAGAAAGAAAGACAGGCTCCTGGGTGGCTCAGTTGTTTAAACCACTGCCTTCAGCTCAGGTCATGATTCCAGAGACCGGGGATCCAGCCCTACATCGGACTCCCTGCTCGGCGGGAAGCCTGCTTCTCCCTCTCTCACTCCCTTTGCTTGTGTTCCCTCTCTGGCTGTATTTCTCTCTGTAAAATAAATAAATAAAATCTTTAAAAAACAAAAAAGAAAGAAAGAAAGAAAGAAAGAAAGAAAGAAAGAAAGAAAGAAAGAAAGAAAGAAAGAAAGAAAGAAAGAAAGAAAGAAAGAAAAAATAGAGGTAATGTCAATGAGTCTTAGAAACTGACATCACATAGAAGATGAACCAAAGAAGGGGGTTCAAAGATACCTGAGAGCTTAAGACTCAGAAATATGGTGTCAGCAAGAATACTCAAGGAGAGCCTACTTGGAAATGGAAATGAGGATGATGAGTTGTTTTTTGATATCTGAGTTTTGGGGGCATCAGACATCTATCTAGAAATACTCAATGGGTAATATTCAAGTCCTGGAACATAAAGTAAAAGTTACAATTGAAGATGTGAGTCTTAAAGTCTTATGTAGGCAGTGAGATTTGAACCATAACGGATGAAAGAAGTTTCCAAGGGAGAATTGTGGCCAAAAGGAGCCTAGAGGCAAGCAATGAGAAGCAAAAACTAAAGAAGTAGGTTGTGTCAAGTAGAATAAGACAGGTACAGAGTCACTATTGCCAGGGAGGATTTCAGGACTAAGTAGTGATCAACCTGTAAAACTCAGAGTTGTTGAGGAAGAGGGAAACTGAAATTATAGCCATTGATTTGTAATAAGTAATGATCACCTGATTTTCTTCTATGATATATGCAAGAAGCCTGGGCCACTGGGGAGTATGTGGAGCCAGAGTAAGCAATTCAAAAACAATTATTTGGTAGACTAATTGAGTTTTCCCTCCAATCTGATGACAGGAAGGGGAGAATTCAGCTAGCTGGCAGAAGAGAACTAGTGTTGCCAGATGGATACAAGAGGGCTCAAATGGAGCTGAGAGAGCAGCCTGAAAACAGAGGTCAATTTTAGGGGGAATTTGTACTCATGAGCTTGGGCAAGGAGAGAGTCTTGAAGGACATATTCCTGATCTGGGTGGAGGTGTATAATTCTGTTGTGGATAGAAAATACCACCAATTTTACCACGCTTTTGGCTTATCATCTCAGCTTCAACCTGATTCCTCCATGACTAAATACATGGCCAAGAAATTGGGAGAAGTGGCAAATTAGTCCAACAGGAGACTATTTGAATGAGAGTTTTAACTACTTCTGGAAAACATCAAAACTGTGTCAAGTGTAGTTTAGACATAATCAAGGGTTCTTGTAGGACCACTGGGCTGACAGAAAATTCTTTGAAAGATGGAGGAAACTTCTAGAAGAGCACACATCTCAAGTGAAGAAGACATCATGAATAGACACTATAAAGTGTTAGTGGTGAAGGAAAGTAGTGATTCAGGGCACAAAATTACAATTAAAAGAGCTATTTAACTAAAACCACTTAAAATATTTAAGCTCAGTAAGTACTTGAACAGAATATTCCCAAGTGAAGGGAGGCATTTCCTTTCACCTGCTAGATGTATAATGTGGGCAGCATGGCCACTCTGATACATCAGTGTTGGCGTCTTATGAAAGTGTTACTGGGCAGCAGCATAGACCATGGGCCCTCACGGGGCAGCAGTGGTAACCACAGATCCTATATAGATAGAAGCGGGGGCTCAGTGGAAGTGAGCTTATTTGCGAATGCATATGAAATATCTATTAAAAACTGCCTTTTCTCTTCCCCAAAATCTAATGTGTATGTTGTGCACATACATACACACTCACATGTGTTTATGTGGGTGTCTCACAAATAGGTCCTGCTTTATGTAGTACAATGGGTACATCAATAAAATTTCAGTTATTTTTATTAATGTTCCCTGGTTTACCACATAGGTGAGGAAGGCCCAGAGAAATCCAGGTTACATGTATAACTGAGTGAAGGTTCCCAGATTTCCTAGTAACTACTGCTACAGTATAGAAATAGGTTATTTATGATGGTAACTGTCTTTTTAAATCAATGGGCTATGGCTACAGCTGTTGTAAGGATTCACTGGAAGCCATTGTGCCAAACATTAACTGGGTATTCCTAAAAATGAATTCAATGGTCAAATATGCTTGAGAAATTCTAGATTAAAAAAACAGAACAATATCTGTTTATTAAAGGCATTCTTGGAAGCTTTCAGGTGCTAATTGTTGATTAACTCTAGAAGAGGATATGTTATGGAAAGTTACAAGACTTTGGCAATGAATCCTTTCTTCACAGAGCTTTCCTTGGAACTAGTTTTCCACAGAATAGATTGAGAAATGCTCCCCTAATTAGGTGTGAATTACTTTGTAGAGGGGACTGTCTGCTGCTTTCTAATTCCACCCCTCCCCCAAAAAATCTTTAATCAGAGTGGAAGAAATAAAAAATGGCAGGAAGATGGAAATTTCACAAAGATGTTTAAATATTGTAATCTAACTGAAAAGGAACATTAAAACTCAAGAATTCTCAGGGATAAAGAAATTTTCCATAAATGAGTGCCCCATAAACAGTACGCATGCAAAATATTTGTTGACTGACTATATGGAATTTTTATAACATGCAATTGTCAGTAATAGAGATTTTACTGCCTATAACATGTCAATATTCCTTCTATTATTTAACCATAGGGAAGGAGAATTAAATATATGACTCACAGATTATAAGACCAAGACTGATGTAAAGCTGCATAGATTTTCAATTAAAAAGGAACTGTAATTTGAGCACAGTATAGCAATATAGTATAAGAGATATAAAGTAATACACATTTTGGAACCAATAAGTCCATCTGCAGGAATTTATCCTAGAAGGTGAAAGAAATGAAGAACTATATGAAAAGTAATTTATAAAAGAAATTTAATATAATAAAATTAGAAATAATTTAAGTCTAGACTGACATTGCTTTGGATTCCAGCTCTGTCCATGTCTACTTGTGGGATCTTGGGAAAGTTATATAACTTTCCAGAGCCTCTATTTTGTAATCCATAAAATGGATATAATAATAATACCTATCTCTTAAAGCTTTTGTGAGGATTAGAGGTAATCTATATAAAGCAGCTCAGAGTTTCACACATAATAATTACTAAAAGTTAAATAAGGGAATGGATTTATAATATCTGATACAAGATAATAGAATATTTTCTAGTCACTATGAAGGCTACATAGAACATGGAAAAATTTGGGGTTTAGTTCTAAGTGAAACTTAAAAAATCTGTATAAATCTAAGATAAATCATATGTAAAACTGGTTTATGCAATTACATGTATTTATCATTATTCTTTTATCTCTATTTTTCAGGCATACCTTGAAGATATTGCAGACCACCACAATAAAGTGAATATCACAAGAAAGTGAGTCAAATATTTTTATTTGGTTTCTCAGTGTATGCAGAAGTTGTGTTTATAATTCACTGCAATCTGTTAAATGTGTAATAGCTGATGTCTAAAATAACAATGTACATATATTAGTTAAAAATGCCTTATTAGAAAAAATGCTAACCATCATCTGAGCTTTTAGTGAGTCGTAATCTTTGGGTGATAGAGTGTCTTGCCTCAATACTGATGGCTGCTGACTGATCAGGGTAGTAACTATTGAAGGTTGGGGGGCTGTGGCAATGTCTTAAAATAGACAACAATGATGTCTGCTGCATCAGTTGACTTTTTTTTTTTCATGAACAATTTCTTTGAAGCATGGGATGATATTTTTAACATTTTGTTTATTATAGAACTTCTTTGGAAATTGAGTCAGTCCTCTAAAACTCTGCTACAGTTATATCAACTCAGTGTATGGAATATTCTAAATCCTTTGTTGTCATTTCAACAGTCTTCACAGCATCTTCACCAGGAGTAGATACCATCTCAAGAAAACACTTTCTTGGGTGCCTGGGTGGCTCAGTGGGTTAAAGCCTCTGCCTTCGGCTCAGGCATTTTCTTTCAATGTAAGGCTGTTTGATCTACAATGAAAATCTGTTATCTGTTGTTTTGTGCAGCCTTCATTAATTCTCTTGGCTAGATCTTCTGGATAACTTGATGCAAGTTCTACATCTGCATCTGCCAGTTCACTTTACACTTTAACATTATAGAGATAGTTTCTTTCCCTAAACCTCATTAACCAACCTCTGCTAGCTTCAAACTTTTCTTCTATAACTTCCTCATCTTTCTCAGCCTTCATAAAATTGAAGATAGGTAGAGCCGCTCTAAATTAGGTTTTGGCTTAAGGGAATGCTGTGACTAGTTTGATATTCTATATAGACGATAAACATGTTCTCCATATCAGCAATAGGCTATCTTTCTTTTGTTCTTTTTCTTTCTCTTTTCTTTTTTTTAAGATTTCATTGATTATTTGGCAGAGAGAGCACACGTGAGAAAGAGAGAGAGAGTACAAGCAGGGGGAGCAGCAGGCAAAGGGAGAAGCAGGTTCCCTGCTGAGCAAGGAACCCAGTGCATGACTCGATCCCAGGACTTTACGATCATGACCTAACCGAAACCCCAAGCCCAATGTGGGGCTTGAACCCATAGCCCTGAGATCAAGAGTCACATGCTCTACTGACTGAACCAGCCAGGCACCCCTGGCTTAGCAATTTTACTTTCCTTTAAGAACTTGTCCTTTGCATTCACAACTTAGTCAGCTGGTACAAGAAGACTAACTTTTTGCCTATCTCAGTTTTCAACATGCCTTGCTCACAAAATTTAATCACTTCTAGCTTTTGATTTAAAGTAAATCATGCAACTCTTCCTTTCACTCAAGTACTTCGAAGTGACTACTGGATGGTTAATTAGCTTAATTTCAATATTGTTGTGTCTTGGGGAATAAGGAGGCCAGAGAAAAGGAAGAGAGAAGGGGGAATGGCTTGGCCAGTGGACCATCAGAAAATCTACAACATTTATGGATTAAGTTCAATGATTTGCATATGGTCATAGTTTGTGGTACCCCAAACCAATTATAATAGTAACATCAAAGATTACTGACCACAGATCACCCTAGCCAATATGATAATGATGAAAAGTTTGAGATGTTATGAGGATTACCAGTATATGACATAGACCAGAAGTGAGCAAATGCTATTGGAAAAATGACACCCATAGACTTGTTCAATGCAAGATCACCACCACCCTTCAACTTGTAAAAAACATAATATTTGTGAAGTGCAATATATTGAAGCACAATAATACAAAGTATGTCTGTATGGTGTTTAGCATTCTTATTGAACTTATACACATTTTCTTTTAAAATCTATGGAGGGCTATGGTCTTACTTGAGAATAGCTTGTGCCAGTCATGACAATTATTGGTAATTAGTGTGCTAGTGAGATAGCAAGCAGCAATCATCATGTATGTTACTGCCTGCCTCCCTTACAAAAGACTGAAAATGTTTCTGAAATTGTTTGCAATACTCTTCCTTTTACCCAGGTTCATGATATGTTCCATGTCATATAGAACACATCCAACTGCCTTTCACTTTTTTATATGTAGAGGACTCATTCCCAGTTCTACTTAGCCCATTGTTTCCTAAAATTTGAAAGCAGTCCCCAAAAATGCTGGGAGAACACAGAGATATAGTCAAAGAATATTGTACAGTGTTGCAACATGAACAAAACCATCTGAAAAGCTCTGAGAAGGCTAATTAAAATTTCCTGCTCTGTTTTGTCTAGTCTTGTGATTCTCAAAATATTTTGCTATCTTTCTTTTAAAACCTATGAATATTTAATGGAATGATGATTCTTCACATTTTATATGGAAAACTGCTAGTTTAGCCGAACTTTTCAAAGGTCCCCCAAAAGTTACCCAGTAACCTGAGCAAAAAAGTGATTTAACTGCTGATTATTTTCCCCAGTGATTAGAATGCCACAGGAAGAAAAGTTACCTAATTTGGTTGGAGACTGTGTCTTTAGAGACCAGAGGGACTCCTCCACATCCTGTTAGTGTTCAGAGCTTTCTGCTTCCCCATAGTGTGTCCCACCTTTATTTACTATAGCTGCCTCACCACTCGCTGCCTTTGAAGTAAAGCCAACCCCGAGACCTCCAACATTGCCATACTTTCCTACTTCTTCAAAAGATGCAATCTTCTCTCCCTTACTCCAGGTCATTTTTCTAATCTGAGACCCTTCCCCTTAGTGGGCGTTAATGGACCCTTGTAGATACCTTTTAGGGGTAAGGGAGGAGAAGAGAGAGAGAGAGAGGAAGAAATAACTTTTTAAAAAGTTTTCTGTTTCTGATAGTTTTCCTCTCTAGGGTCCCCCACTTTGATACTGGTTATTCATGCTCTCCTTGCATTAAGAGATAGCTCAATTACTTTACAATAAATGACTTGATGCAAATTTGAAGTGTGTTTTCATTACCTGCAACTAGAGTATCCTTAATTAAGATAGAGCTGTAATGGATAAACATGTCAGTCCCTTTCCTTATTAGTAAAGGTCCCTTAAGGACACAGTGCCTCATCTCTGAAGACTGACTATAGTGGTTGGTGCTCCTGGGAAGGTAACAGTCTGACAGGAGGGCCTGTTGAGGCCTTTCAAATTACACTGTGTAGACCCCTGCCTCTCCATCTCCACATAAACCTGACTCGGATTATATAGAATCAGAAAAAACTAGTCTACTAGCTGCCAAGGTTGGAGGATGAACGCTTAAGCTCGCCCATAACTCAAAAAATTGCACATGTGAGACTGTATAACTTATGAAATTTTTCCATTTCTTCCTATCCTCCTCTGCACAATCTGGAGAGGCCCTGAAAGTGTGACCTCATTCCAAAAGGCTGACAGAGCCTCCTTTGCAGTTCTTGTGCTGGCTGTATTTGCAAATCTTTAAAGGCTTATGACTAATTGTGGAAGCAATCATTAAGCAGGAGATGCCACAGGCACCCCTGGAGACTCAGGCTCTCGGGGATCAAAGGAAACCCCAGACTTGGGCAGGAGCTGTAGAATGATCTAAGTATATAAATAAAGCACTTATATTCCAGGACCTGCAGTTATTTTGTACTGGGTATTTACGTAAGGATGCCATTAGCCTGGCACCTCTTGGGATCAAGTCCTAGGTATGCAGGACCCATCACAGTCTTTACTTCTTTTCTGCATCTGACAATTTAAGGCCTCAGTCACATATACATAAAGTGCCTCTTGAAATCTCTGTATTATACTATGCATTGATATTTAGCTTCCTGTGTATAAACTTATTCTCCCAGGATCAAATTATAAGGTATGGAGAAGAAAATATATGTATCAGTATGAGTTTCTACTTAGATATAATTGATGTGTGAAACAAAGGCAGAAAAAAAATATTAAATGTCCTACTACCCTCAGCCCAATGACAACTCGAAATAGGCAGAATGACATTCTTCTAGGGTCTTAACTGCCTCAATGTAAAGATTTTGCTAAGGGCAAAATGCAATCCTAGCCCAACCCCTCACACCTCCCAGGATTCTATAAGTCTACTGTAATATATAAAAATCCCTTTAGATACTTCCTTTATCTCTAAACCCCCCCAAGCATATGGCCCCTGATATACATCTGAAGGGTCTCATGACTAAGAGGTTCTACTGGATGGTAATAAATGACCTTTTCCCAACAATAGCTAGTCAGGTCAATGTCCTGGAAACCTTGCTTCCAAAATTCTTTAGTGACTTATGCCATCCTTAATCCCCTTCCAACTTGAAAGTATATAATGGGCCACTCCTCATGACTCCAGAGAAGCACTTTCTGTCCACAGGTCCTGACCCTGTGCTTTGATAAAATCACCTTTTTGCCCCAAAGACGTCTCAAGAATTCTTTCTTGGCCACCGGCCTCGAACCCTAACATCATCATCTTTCTACATCAATAATCAGGTCAGGGCTTTACCTGGTCACTGGTTACAATATTATTAAAATAATGCAATACATATATAACTTCTACAAATTTAAAAATCCTCCTATCCTGGAAATCATTGCTTTCTCTTTCTTTTCTCACTACACACACACACACACACACACACACACACACACACACACACACACACGTTTCCTCTGCTTCTCAGCCTGACAGAAAGCTCACTTCTTGCCAAAGGCCATTTGGTAGAAAAAAAGGGAGAATTGATTACACAGGGATGGCTGTGCCACTTCTATTCCTTCCCTGAGATGTGGATTTGAGAAGCATTTTGAGAACCCTTAATTTTATCTTTTTTCTATTTGCTGTTAAACACAGTGTTAGGTACTTAACTGATGTTTAATCATGGACTCTACTTTAGATTTCTTGTTGGCTCCTTCCTAAAACCAAGCACTAAGTTAGGTCATAAATATATGGATGAAGAACTGAATCAATAGGTATTAAGTATAAAATTTTATTTCTGTTGACAGGCAAACATAAGGATAGAGAATGGAGGAGAGTCAAAGTAATTTTATATATTTAGACAAATGGTATCTTTTCATTCAGAATCATCAAACCTCTACTCTGTTTTCTCTCCCTCTGCCATGGAATTGTTTTGCACTTTCTACAGAGAAAACCTAATTCAGTATGCATTGCAAAGAGAAAGGATTTGCACTACTTAGCTTCATAGCCAGTTGTATTGTAAACAGGTTGGAAAGCTTGAGCAAGCAAGCACCCAGACACCATCACAGTGCTAGGGAGGAATGCATACTGCAGAAGGAATTTTCAGAAAGGGAATGTGGCCTGATGACTTAATTCAGAACTGCCTTTTCCCCAGCAGTTCACATCTGAAGCAAATGTAAAGCAGAACTGGGCATATCGGAGAAAAACAGTAATAACAAAAAATAAGAAAAGAAACATTCATTGCATACCAGGGCTCTTTAAGGCCACCATAACTGAATTTTCTTTTCCAAAGTGTCGAAAATATGGAGAAGAAAAACCCAACTTTCAATGAACTCTGAAATAGCCACTATTTTGTCCAATATAACACTAAATATTGAAGAGGAAACTACCAGACAGGAATGTTTTAAATGAATGTTGAATTTGCAGCATATATGATGGGATGCTTTATTGTTCTCTATGATATTTTTGAATAGAGGGCTACTTATCAAAGCTTGCTTTTTATGGTCCAGCAAGTCCATTGCATAAAGTGGAGAAAAGTGATTTAATAGTTCTAGATTCAATTATTTTTCCCTTTGAATTTTCTTTGACCTATTTTGGAATTCTTTGGATATTTTCATCAAACTCCTAGCTATTTTATGTTGTAATAAAAAGAACCTCTAAGCATTTAATCCCACTGGATAGAAAAAAAAAATGAACAAAGAAGGAAAGACAGTGATGTTTTCAGTAGGGAAACAATGAAGGAGGAATAAGTAGGTAGGAAATTGCTTTAGAGGATGATAACTTTATGTAACCTTCAGGCATTGCAGGCGGAGCTTGAAAGCAGTGTTGAAGAATGCAACATGGGGGACTACTCAAGCCAGCTTACCTGCCCTTGGCAGTAGGGAGTTATAGAACATTAACACTGAGAGCTCTAGTAAAGACAGTTAGGTCAGAGGCTGCAAAGTGGCTGTCTGCCTGTGCTGAATTTAATCTTTGGAGGAGTTAGAAATCTTTCTGAATGTGAATGTCTCTAGACAGAATGAGTGTGCTCCAGGCCTCCCAGCCTGACCGGCTCTAACTACAGTGACACATCTAGCTGGCTGCCTCCCTCCCTTTTATAACCTGGCGCCCGAAGATATTTGAGTTTGCAATTCCTGATCTAGGCCAACTCTATTTTTCAATTGTAAGTAACCGAGACCTAGAGAGAACAAATGTCTTTCAAGATTACCCAAATGGAGCAACATGAGAGGTAGAAGGTCAGTGAACTAACTGTCATTGCTCAGCTGGGTTTAATATGTGTAGGTCCACAATATTTTTTCAGTAATTCTGAAAAACCGAATTTTTCATAATTCATTTAAATGCAAGACCTCTTGTGAACTGATATAAACTATTAGTAAAGTTTTATGTTTCATTGAAAAAATATGTACTAATAATACTGTGTTTGTAGGTATGTTTATAAATTGTGTTTTTACTTTTTCAAAACCTAAACAATGTGAAATTTTGAAATAGATCTAGAACAGAAGTTTTAAGAAAAGAACTTATCATAACACACATACACAGATTGAAAGTCCTCAATAAAATATTTGTATATACGTTATAGATACACATACATGCACACATATACATACATATACATTTATGTATATGTATGTATATGCACATATATATGTGTGTGTGTGTGTGTGTGTGTGTGTGTGTGTGTGTGTTTAGTTCCCCTAGCATTAGTGATTAGTGGGAACTAGTTTCCTCTTGGTTTAGGCAGTCTAACCCATACAAATTGTCTTGACAGTGGAGATCCATCACTCTTCCTGGGTAAATTCCCTTTAGGATGGTCCTAGGCTGGCTCAGAATAGCTCACATCTGGTCCATAGGAATCCCATGAGTGTTCTTTATCTGGACAAATACTGGGAGTGCACCCTGGTCCTAATGTGATCACCTCCTCTAGCCACCAGTAGAGAGCACTAGCTTTCTCATTGTTTTTTTTTCCACTGTGCCCCCAAGTCCATATGTCAAATCCTCTACATCCTCTTGAATCTCTTCCCTTTCCCATTGTATTTGAATTTAGGAAGAAGTTGTCTTGTCCTTTCCTGAAGGGAGAGATTATAACATGCCCAGGATACTGATTAACCCTCTCTAAATATTCCTCTACTTTCCCACAACTCTAGGCTTTTATACCCTCAAGATGGATAAGTCACCAAGGGTTGAAAAGAATGATTTTAATAAAATTCTCAGAAAGTCTTACATAGGTGATCAGCATTTTATTTTGCATATGGAATAGTTGGTTCCTATTGCATTAAAACTCAACCATATGTGAGAGAGAAGAGTTTCTTTTTGGTATCCAATTACATGGAATGGTTTCTCTCTCCCACTGTCTGTCTATACACACACATGCACACACACATAATCTTGTTTAGAAAAAATCTTGATTCCCTCATTTACTTCAAGTTAAAAGCAGTATCTTTATTTTATTGATGAAAAAAATATACACTGTATCTGGAAATGAGGGTAAATAGGAACTAAAGACTTTGGTATTTAGAGAGTATTAGTTTATTTTATGCTGATATATTTGTTAGCTTGCTGGGCAGTTAATTTATTAATTCAATCATTGTCCCCAAAATAGTCTTGTCTGCCTGTGAAAGGCGTTTAGAGGCTATGAAAACTAAGAAGACACAGTCCCAATTCTCACTTAGGTCATACTGTTGTTATAGAAATGCTTGTAATTGTATTAACAAGCAATCCATACTATAACAGCAGCCTGAATAAAGCATTAAGGGAGTATAGAGAAAGGAGAAAAAAGGGAACCTAGAAGAGCAAAAGAAATTAGGAGAGAGCCTGTCAAAGGCATACTGTTTGAGTGTGGATATTCCAGACAGGGAACTTTGAGCCTGAGGTGTAGAGGCAAGAGAATGTGGTCTATGCAAAGGACATTGGGCAGGCTACACATTTGCTGAATGCTGCTATGCACAAACCCCAAACTACCACATGTGTTACCTTTTTTTATCCCCATTGTACAGATCAGAAAATTGAGAGTCAAAGAGATTAGTTCAATTTTTTTTTAACTTGAAGCCTAAATTCAGCACCTACTACCTATCATACCTTCTGTTAGACTCCAGATTTGAGTGAAGGATGCACTTGTAGTTAACTTTTTTTTTCACTTGTAGTCAATTTTTCTTAGCCTAAGAAGTTATAGAAATCCATTATTTGAAGTAAAGGAATTTAGTTGTGTAAAATATAATATTTGAATTTTGAAATTTTCCTCATTATCATCACATTTTTCTCAGAAAAAGAAAACTTGGAAAAGCCACTGAGTACAATATAACATTAGATGGTATATATAAAAGTAATTATTAGCTACCAAGATCCCCTGTAGATATGAAGTAGAAAGTTGCACAAAAAGTAGAAGTCAGAAACTATAACAAGGTATTTAGGTGTGATGTAATCATTCCACCTTCATTCTGTGAAATATATTCAAAGGAAGAAGAAAGTACAAATAAAACTCAAACTCTGGAGGAGAGGTGGCTATGAAGAGGGCTTTCATATTTCTAGTAGTACCTTGAAGGACTAAACCAGAGCCTCAGCTGATGGAGGAAGGACTCTTGAGGCAGCTTAAAAAGCAGATACGATGTGCCACACATAAATGACCTCTGGGATAACAGAGCCTGAGAGGAGACTGTTACAGCAAGGTGGAGCAGAGAATGGTTCCTATAAAAAGCTGTCCCTCTCTTTCCTTAGGCACATGGAAACAGTCTTTGGATTTGTGCAGCTCCTGAGATTAAAAAAAAAAAAAAGAAAAGAAAAGAAAAAAGAAAAGAAAAGAAAAGAAAAGAAAAAAAAAAAGATACACTATCAGGGATAACAAAAAGGATATGATTGGTTTCATCATTGATGGGCATGAGTAAAGGTTTAGTTCCAGGAACTTTTCATACATGGTTGAGATCTTCAGAGTCCTCTGATAGCTGCACTGAAAAACAGGAAAGGAAGTAGAGTTGATAATTCAGTCATTTTGTGTGTGTGTGTGTGTGTGTGTGTGTGTGTGTGTGTGTGTGTTACCTACTATGGGCCAGGCCATTATGGAACATTTATTGCCATCCTGATCCCTGTTAGCTGTAGATTTCAATTTCAGACGAGAGATACTTGGATGAGGTGAGAGATATTATGGCAGTGAAGATCAAGTTATTAATCTTCTTTTATAACGATTAATTATGCATGGTATATGCATTTCCCAGAAACCAGAAGTGCTATATGTCATTTGCTAGAAAATATTTTTAAATTAAAAACTCAATATAGCTGTAACCCATATTATGAAAACCATAGTATTAAAATTGGTTTTGGGGGTTCTTATGAAGGGACAAAGAGTAGTTTTCCTTAACTAAGCAAATGAGTACAATTTTCCTTTCTAATGAATTCCAAGAAGTAGAACTTTTAAGGCACTCATAAAAGTCTTTAAAAACGTATTTTATAAGTTAAAAATAAAATAAAAGAAACAACTGATGCCATTAAGATGAAGATTGTTTTATCATCAATGCTATAAATTCTGCCCCCCTGAGGAGGATTAAAATATTCATTCCGGATTTCTCTCAGGAAATCATAGCATATGCTCCCCACAGAGATTACAAAAATACATACACGATTTTTCCCCTCGGGGCATATTGTGTTTAAAATGTTGCAACATTTTGAGTGGAGTAGCAGACATATTTTTCTTTTCTTCCTTGTTTTGCTGCTGTTGTTGCTAAATAACAATGTCTTAGAGGAAAGAAAGAATTAAAGTATGATCCATCATTCACAGAGACAACACTAATATTTTAAAGCATATTTTCTTTAAGAAGGAATGTAATGTGGGTTCTTGAAATTGTTCTGAAGAGAAGTAATAAGAACATCATTTTTTCCCCAGTTCTGGCTGTCAGGAGATGCAGAAAATGAGGGGCAACTCATTTCACTTTATATAATTGTGTCTTCTCTAGGGGTGTAGTAGTCATTTCCCATCAGAAGGACCAGTGACATTTTATATCCAATAATTATAAAAGGTAAGCCTGGCTGGAATTAATGTGATTCCACCGGGAGAAACCTGCATCAAATTATTGATGTAAGTAGCAGTTAAATCTCTCAGAGTTGCTACTTAGAAGAATGTGATTGGAAAGAACTCTAACCCAGACATTCTACTCATGAGGAATTTCCTTCTACTCCATTCCTACTAGAGAGTTATACAGAACTGATTGACTCAACATAGTAGTGGACACTTTTTTTTGGTGGGGGTGGTGGGTGGGGAAGGGGATGCTGATGAGTTCTAGAAAGTTCTTCCTTATATTGAACTGAAATGTTCCTTCTAATGTGTCTTTCTTCCTGTTTCTGGAAGAAAGTAGAATAAGCCACTCTTTCTGAGAATACTTGAAAATAGCAATCAAGTAACCCACAAATCTTTCCTTCCTTAGGCTGAACTGTCTCAAGATTGTTTCATCTTTCCTTATAACATGTGGGTCTCGGATCCTCTTCAACTTCCTGGGTTTCATCTTCTATTTCATTTAGTTCTGTTCTTTAATTTATTGGTATGATGTCTAAATCATTTAGTTTCCCTTAAAGTTCAAAATACTGCCAGCTTTGGCATAGGATCCTTCTGTATGTACTTGGGTGTGTACACATGTATGCAAATTTTTCTACTGACTTTAAATAGATACATGACTAAGTGGGTACATAGATACAAAAATAGATATAAACATATATACCATTAGTATGGTGTATATTTTTAGAAAAGGATTTGAATCCCCAAAGGGATCAAGATTTGTATATAACATTAATACACTGTAGGAAACTACTGAGTAGTAATTTAAAATGCATTTTACTTTATTTTATTTTTTAAAGATTTTATTTATTTATTTAGTTGACACACACAGAGAGAGAGATCACAAGCAGGCAGAGAGGCAGGCAGAGAGAGAGAGAGGAGGAAGCAGGCTCCCTGCTGAACAGAGAGCCCGATGCGGGCCTTGATCCCAGGACCCTGAGATCATGGCCTGAGCCGAAGGTAGAGGCTTTAGCCCACTGAGCCACCCAGGTGCCCTAAAATGCATTTTAGAATAATATTTTAAAAGTAAAAATGCTTATTCTTTCATTTTTAATGGTTGTGCATCACTTTGAAATGTTATTATACATACATGCCTGGGTAGTTCAGTCATTAAGCGTCTGCCTTCAACTCGGGTCATGACCCCAGGGTCTTGGGATGGAACCCTGCATTGGGTTCCCTGCTTGGCAGGAGGCCTGGTTCTCCCTCTCCCATTCTCCCTGCTTGTGTTCCCTCTCTAGCTGTGTTTCTCTCTGTCAAATAAATACATGAAATCTTTAAAAATATGTTATTATACAAGATAAGTGCTTTTTAAGACTCTAGTCCCATACTGATCATGAACAAGGAGATTACCTTTCTTTGAAATCTTAGCTTTTCTAAGAAATCATTTCTGTGTTCTCATTAAACCCAGTGGAAGAATTCCAAGGCTGTTTTGTGGCAGCCATATGCCCAGTGGTTGGCATTAGTTGACATAAGACAATACATCTTAACTGAACAGTCTAATGCCAACTTTTGTAATACCCTCTTTGTTAACCTGAAATGAGAATCACAAACTCACTTATTTAGAAAATACAAAATATAGGGGCTCAGGAATATGGCAGAAGGCCGGGTAACCCCATTTCTGGGTGTCCCCTGAAGTGAGCTCAATTCCTGCTAAAACCACTACAGGGACACTGAGCACCCATGAAATCAGCCTGAAATGTAATATTTCACACTTCTGGATCACTACGGGGGACAAAGAGCATCAGCAAAGAGGTAGAGCGGAGTGGGAGTGATCGGAGGGCTATCCAAAGACAAGGGGTGTGGGGGAGGAAGCCTGAAGAGGTGACCCATTGGAAAGCAATACCCCAGCATGAAAGTGCTCTGTGTTTGGGGAACTGCAGCAGATTATGGTCTGATTCAAAGCAAACAGAAACGGAGTGCCTGAGAGGCAACCGGGGAAACGGGGATATAGATCTGCAGAGAGAAAGTGTGCCCCGGTGTCGTGTGAAGGAAGTGGTGGAGCCAGCGGAGCGGAGTCTATTTTTCCTCAGCATTTTTCCTTTTTTTTTTTTTTCTCTCTTTCCTCCCCTGCTTTTCTCTGCTGCTTCTCTCCACCCCATGGGCCAGGCACAGACCCCCCAGGGAAGGCAAGTTTTGCAGACTTGAGTGCGATGTGCGGGGCCGCGGGACCTCAGCACCTCCTGCGTGGGTGTCACCACAGGCTCCCTGGGCACAGAGAAGGTCTCATGACCCAAAATCAGTTGTGGTTTCCATGGCACGGGAGCGAAACGACAAGCAAGGGCTTTGGACAGGAATCAAACCAGCGTCTGCACCCGCCCGGCTGTGGCAGGCGGCCAAGGGCGAGGATACAGGTAGAGGCTGTGGGGCCCCCCATCGTCGAGAGAGGTGCTAATTAGGGGCTCTCTCTGGGAAGGAGGTCTGGGCGCAGAAATCTTGCACTGACCTGACTTCCTCAACAGCTGCAAAAACCCTCTAAAGAATAAACCCTCCAGAGAATTGAACCCTGACAACCTGGTCGCCACGGTCCCTAGTCCCTAGGAACGGGGCGGAGAGATGCAGCCCAGGTAGAAGGGACTGAAAAACAGTGCAGCAGGCCCCGCCCCCAGAAGGCAAGCCAGAAGAAACAAGAGGATAGCACCCAAACTGTAAAACCCCAACATCGGGGGGAAAGGCAATATGTTAAACTCCTGGTACTGCCGCAAAAGCTATACGCTTTATTGATACAGTTTTTCACCTTATTTGCTTTTTTAATTTTTTTCTATTTTTACTTTTAAGGTTTCCACTTTAAACTTAAAAATTCATTCTTATGGTTTTTGTTCTTTTAATTTTTAACTCACTTTTTATCACAATGTGATACTTAACACAACACTCCATAACAATTTTTCACCTTGAAATTTTCTCAAACACATACCTGTATTTTCTGTTGTTGTTGTTGCCTCTCATTTGTTTGTTTTATCTGTTTTTCCCTTTCTTCTCTCTTCTTTCCTTTATTTTTCTTTTAAATATACATATAGTTATAAGCTTCAAGGTAATCCTGTATCCCTATTCAATACTACCCCTATATACAACCAGTTCTAATCTCCCTATAGCTTTAGAAAGTGGGCTCCTCCAACAATAATAACAAGACAAACTCGGGAGGATCTGAAATACTTTCCTTGCCAAAGGAATGTCTGCCTTCACCTTCCCACCCTAGTCTGTCAGTGTTTCTGTGTAATTGTTTTTGCCTTTGTATTATATAAATACTGGTCTTGGGGGTCATTCAGGTTGGACTTAGCTTTTTGATCTCTTCATTTACTCTGGATGGCCTTTTTCTTTACCCTTTAGTAGTTTTGCACCATATAAATCCTACCACTAGGCCCCACTCTGGCAGGGTTTTCTTTTCTTGCTTCCTTTCTCCCCTTCTCTTTTTTCTTTCTTCTTCCTTTTCGGTGGTGAATTCTGATTGCTCCAAAACCTTCCAGTGACCAATTCACCTGGATAGTGGCTGATATATTTAGCTAAACCCCCCTCAAACACTCCTCGCCACAATGACTTGGAGGAGGAAAAACCAACAGAAGAAGGACCCTGAGACAGCAACCCCAGTCACAGAATTACTGTAAATGAATATAAACAATATGACAGAAATGGAATTCAGGGCAGCAATCGTCCAAGCAATGGATAATTTGGAAAAGAACATTAGTCTCAAAATGGAAGCCCTAATAACAGAAGTGAAAGCTGAGGTTAGAAAGGCTATTAATGAGATGTAATCTAATTTAAATATGTTTTTTTTTGTTTTTTTTTTTAATTTAAATATGTTAACAGCTAGAGTAAGTGAAGCTAAAGATCGTATCAGTGATTTAGAAGACAGATGGATTAAGAAGGAGGAGCAAGAGAAGTCTTACAGCAAACAGCTAAAATCCCATGGGAGGGATTTAAATAAGGGAAATAAAGGATGCCATGAAACGCTCCAATATTAGAATTATTGGAATCCCCAAAGGAGTTGAGAGAGAAGCCTAAAAGTTAGAGTTGAACAAATCATGGATGAAAATTTCCCTAATCTGGGGAATGTTCATGTCCTAGAGGCAGAGAGGACACCCCCCTAATCAATGAGGCCAGAAAAACCTCCAGGCACATATTGTGAAATTCCTGAATCATAAAAACAAAGAATATGTCTTAAGGGCAGCTAGGGGGAAGCGATCCCTTACCTATAGAGGGAGGACCATCAGAATAACGTCAGACCTTTCCACAGAAACGTGGCAAGCCGGAAAGGGCTGGCAACACATATTCAGGAAATTACATGACAAAAATATGCAACCAAGGATAATGTACCCAGCAAGGTTGACTTTCAGAATAGAAGGGGAGATAAAGAGCTTCCAGAACCTCCAGGGTCTAAAAGATTATGCAACCACCAAGCCAGCACTACAAGAAATACTAAAAGGGGTTCTATAAAAGAGAAATGAACACAAGAGTGACACAGAACAGAAATTTACAGAGGTAATCTATAGAAACATGAATTCACAGGCAACATGATGTCAATACAAATGTATCTATCAATAATCACAATAATGTGAATGGCCTAAATGCTCAAATAAAAAGGCACAGTGTTGCAGATTGGATAAAACCACAGGACCCATCCATATGCTGTTTACAAGAGACACATTTTGAATCTAAAGACACTTCCAGATTGAAAGTGAGGGGATGGAGGACCACCTTTCATGCCAATGGACCTCAAAAGAAAGCCGGGGTAGTGATTCTAATATGAGACCAATTGGATTTTAATCTAAAGACTGTAGTCCGAGACACAGAAGGACACTACATCATTCTCAAAGGGTCTATACACCAAGAAGATCTAATAATTGTAAATATTTATGCCCCCAACATGGGAGCAGCCAACTATATAAGCCAACTGTTAAGCAAAATAAAGAGTCATATTGATACAAATACATTACTGTAGGAGATCTTAACACACCACTCTCAGCAATGGACAGATCATCTACACAGAAAATCAACAAAGAAACAAGAGCCTTGAATGACACATTGGACCAGATGGATCTCATAGATATATTCAGAACATTCCACCCTAAACCAGAAGAATACTCATTCTTCTCCAGTGCACATGGAACTTCCTCCAAAATAGACCACATACTATGTCACAAATCAGGACTCAACCCATACCAGAAGATTGAGATTATTCCCTGCATATTCTCTGACCACAATGCTGTGAAACTGGAACTCAACCACCATAAAAAGTTCAGAAGAAAATCAAACACTTGGAAGCTAAAGTCGATCCTGCTCAAGAATCTTTGGATCAACCCGGAAATCAAAGATGAACTGAAACACTTAATGGAAACCAATAAGAATGAAGACACATCAATCCAAAACCTATGGGATACAGCAAAGGCAATCCAATGGGGGAAATACATAGCCATCCAAACCTCACTCAAAAAAATTGAAAAATCCCGAATATACCAATTCTCATTACACCTTAAAGCACTAGAAAATCAACAAAAAATTAAACTAACCGCCCCCCCCAAGACGGGAAATAATTAGAATTAGAGCAGAGATGAATCAGAAACTAGAGATGCAGTAGAACACATCAACGAAACTAGAAGCTGATTTTTTGAAAGAATCAATAAGATCAATAAACCATTGGCCAAACTAATCCAAAAGAAAAGGGAGAAGACCCACATTAACAAAATCATGAATGAAAGGGGAGAGATCACGACTAACACCAAGGAAATAGAAACAATCATCAGAAATTACTATCAACAATTATATGTCAATAACTTTAACAACCTAGAAGAGATGGATACATTCCTAGAAACCTATAAACTTCCAAGACTGAAACAGGAAGACATTGACAATCTGAATAGACCTATATCTAGTAACGAGATTGAATCAGTAATCAAAAACTTCCCCCAAAACAAGAGTCCAGGACCAGATGGATTCCCTGGGAAATTCTACCAAACATTCAAAGAAGAAATAACACTTATTCTCCTGAAGCTCTTTCAAAAAATAGAAACAGGGGATGCCTGGGTGGCTCAGTTGGTTAAGTGACTGCCTTCGGCTTGGGTCATGATCCCGGAGACCTGGGATTGAGTCCCACATCGGGCTCCCTGCTCGGCGGGAAGCCTGCTTGTCCCTCTCTCACTCCCCCTGCTTGTGTTCCCTTTCTGGCTGTGTTTCTCTCTGTCAAGTAAATAAAATCTTAAAAAAAAAAAAAGAAACAGAAGGAAAACTTCCAGAATATTTCTATGAAGCCAGCATTACTCTAATCCCCAAACCAGACAAAGACCCCATCAAAAAGGAGAACTTCAGACCAATATCTCTGATGAATATGGATGCCAAGATTCTCAACAAGATCCTTGCTAACAGGATCCAGCAATACATTAAAAAGATTATCCACCATGACCAGGTGGGTTTTATCCCAAGGATGCAAGGGTGGTTCAACACTCACAAATCAATCAACGTGATAGAACAAATCAATAAGAGAAGAGAGAAGAACCACATGGTACTCTCAATTGATGCAGAAAAGGCATTTGACAAAATACAACATCCGTTCCTGATCAAAAGTCTTCAAAGTATAGGGATAGAGGGAACATTTCTCAACCTCACTAAATCTATCTATGAAAAACCCACAGTGAATATCATTCTCAATGGGGAAAAACTGGCAACCTTCCCTCTGAGATCAGGAACAAGACAAGGATGCCCACTCTCACCACTACTGTTCAACACAGTGTTAGAAGTCCTAGCAACAGCAATCAGGCAACAGAAAGAAATAAAAGGTATTCATCTTGGCAAAGAAGAAGTCAAACTCTCTCTTTGCAGATGACATGATACTATATGTGGAAAACCCAAAAGACTCTACCCCCAAACTACTAGAACTCATACAACAATTTGGGAATGTGGCAGGATACAAAATCAATGCACAGAAATCCATTGCATTCTTATACACTAACAATGAAAATATAGAAAGAGAAATCAGAGAATCAATTCCTTTTACTATAGCACCAAAAACCATAAGATACTTAGGAATAAACCTAACCAAAGAAGTCATGGATCTGTGCTTGAGGAACTACAGGACACTCATGAAAGAAATTAAAGAAGACACAAAAAGATGGAAGACCATTCCATGCTCATGAATCAGAAGAATAAACATTGTTAAAATGTCTATACTGCCCAGAGCAATCTATACTTTCAATGCCATTCCAATCAAAATTCCACCCCATTCTTCAAACAATCCTAAAATTTATATGGAACCAAAAAAGACCCCGAATTGCTAAGGAATTGCTGAAGAAGAAAAGCAAAACTGGGGGCTTCTCATTACCTGACTTCAGGCTTTATTACAAAGCTATGATTACCAAGATAGCATGGTACTGGCACAAAAACAGAGAAATAGACCAATGGAACAGAGTAGAGAGTCCAGATATGGACCACAAATCTATTGTCAAATCATCTATGAGGGGCGCCTGGATGGCTCAGTTGGTTAAGTGACTGCCTTCGGCTCAGGTCATGGTCCCAGAGACCGCGGATCAAGTTCCACATCGGGCTCCCTGCTCGGCAGGAAGCCTGCTTCTCCCTCTCTCTCTCCCCCTGCTTGTGTTCCCTCTCTGGCTGTGTTTCTCTCTGTCAAATAAATAAAATCTTAAAAAAAAAATCATCTTTGACAAAGCAGGAAAAATATCCAGTGGAAAAAAGGCAGTCTCTTCAATAAATGGTGCTAGGCAAATTGGACAGCTACATATAGAAGAATGAAACTAGACCATTCTCTTACACCACACACAAAGGCAAACTCGGAATGAATGAAAAACCTCAATGTGACTCAGAAATCCATCAAAATCCTGGAAAAGAACATAGGCAGTAACCTCATCGACACCGGCCACTGAAACTTCTTTCAATACACATTTCCAAAGGCAAAGGAGACAAAAGTGAAAATGAACTTTTGGGACTTCATCAAAATAAAAGTCTTCTGTACAGCAAAGGAAACAGTCAACAAAACAAAGAGTCAACCCATGGAATGGGAGAGGATATTTGCAAATGACACTATAGACAAAGGGTTGATATTCAAGCCTATAAAGAACTACTCAAACTCAACATTCAAAAAGAAGATGATGCCCATCAAAAAATGGGCAAGAGACATGAAGTGGCACTTTTCCATAGAAGATATACAAATGGCTAACAGACACATGAAAAAATGTTCATCGTCAGTACCTATCAAGGAAATTCAAATCAAAACCACACTGAGATACCACCTTACACCAGTCAGAATGGCCAAAGTTAATAAGTCAGGAAACAACAAGTATTGGGGAGGCTGCAGAAAAAGGGGAACACTCCTACACTGTTGATGGGAATGCAAGTTGTTGCAACTGCTTTGGAAAACAGTGTGGAGATTCCTTAAAAAATTAAAAATAGATTTACCCTATGACCCTGCAATTGCACTACTGGGCATTTACCCCAAAGATACAGATGTAGTGAAAAAAAGGCCATATGTACCCCAATGTTCATAGCAGCAATGGCCACAATCGCCAAACTGTGGAAAGAGCCAAAGTGCCCTTCAACAGATGAATGGATAAAGAAGAAGTGGTACATATATACAATGGAATACTACACCTCCATCAGAAAGGTTGAATATCCAATTTTTGTAGCAACATGGACTGGATTAGAAGAGATTATGATGAGTGAAATAAGCCAAATAGAAAAAGTCAAGTGTCAAATGATTTCACTTACTTGTGGCGCATAGGGGTAATATAGAAGACAGTAGGAGGGGCGCCTGTGTGGCTCAGTTGGTTAAGCAACTGCCTTCAGCTCAGATCATGATCCCAGAGACCCGGGATCCAGTCCCACATCAGGCTCCCTGCTCGGCGGAAAGCCTACTTCTCCCTCTCTTACTCCCTCTGCTTGTGTTCCCTCTCTGGCTGTGTTTCTCTCTGTCAAATAAATAAAATTGAAAAAAAAAAAAAAGAAAAGAAGACAGTAGGAGAAGGAAAGTAAATGGGAAGTAGGGTAATTCAGGGAGAGAAATGAAACATGAGAGACTTTGGACACAGAAACAAATTGAGGGACTTGGAGGGAGGGGGTAGGGGGATGGGAGAGCCTGGTGGTGGGCACTGAGGGAACCTATTGCATGGAGCACTGGGTGTGGGGCATGGGCAATGAATCTTGGAACACTGAAAAAATAAAATAAATTTAAATAAAAAAATACATAATATATAATACTTTATCATACAAAGGATAAATTGATATAATATCAGTACTATAATATGGGTTTCAGTTTGTAAATTCTCAGTCACAGCTACACTAGAAACATATTCAAGTAACTAAATTCTTAAATTTCTGTAACAAATGAGTTCAAATTTAAGAGAAGTCAAAATCAAAAGAAGTACAGGAGTAATGGAAAGTAGTTGTTCATTAGAATTTAAAGCAAAAATATTGTTTCAAGATTAGTGATAATGGACCAGTCTCAATTTCAACTGCATTTGATTTTCTACATGAATTTCCACTGGGTTATCACTATGTCTTATAGGACACAAAGAAATTCCTCTTTATGAGGGTCTGTCCCTTGCATGAATTCTATCATCTTTCACTGCCTCCTCCCCTCACCCACTAATTTTAATTCTCTCTAATTATTAGAACATATTTTATTTTTATTTTTAAGTTTGTATGTGAATTCCAGTTAGTAATATTGGGTTCTGGTATAGAATTCAGTGATTGATCATTTACATTCAACACCCAGTGCTCTTAACAAGTGCCCTCCTTAATGCCCATCATCCATCTAACCCATTCCCCATCCATCTTCCCTCCTTTGTAACTCTCAGTTTGTTCTTATTAGAACAGTTTTTAAAGATGCTTCAGATTATAAAATGCCTCCTTATGATTGTTCAGCTTTTGCAAAAATTCACTGATCTAGTTAGTCAAAGCTAATTTTATCTCCTTATGCAGGAATATTGAGTCAAATATCCTAAACTAAATCACAGGCATATGGAATTCCTCTGGCCACATGGGTCTCTACTAATCCATGAATGCAATTCTATCACATTACTTCTGCTTTCCATTTGAGAGAAAGAGCTTAGCTGACGATCGCAGTAAAACAAAAGGCCCATTGAGTTAGTCCTTATGAGACAATTCTCTTTCTTATAACCATAATTCTCCTACTAATAAGAAAATAGTACTACTTCATACTCTACTTTTCCAGCACACCAAAAAACCCTTCTAACAGAAGTAGAAGCTAGAGATACCTAATTTTTGGCAAAAGATGGAATAAGCAAAAATATAAGTATATGAGGAGAAGCCGAAGATTTCAGTCTTTGATTTTTATTCTTTCACCAACTGATGGTAACATCTTGGCCACTTCATCCAATATTGCCATGATTAAGTTTCTTTAAGTGTACACTTTAAAGGTTGGATGACATATTCTTATATTAATGTCATAGGTCTTTGGGAAGGGCTAATGGTTCTGAGAGGTGTCATGTTGAAAATGTTTTCAGGCCAACCCATAATGCAGTAATTAAAAGTGAAGCAGGAATAAAGAATTCCTAGTTTGAAAGAACTCTAAGATGTTTGTCATTATAACTCTTTTTAAAAAAAAATATTTTATTCATTTATTTGACAGAGAGGGACAGTGAGAGAGAGAGAGAGAGAGAGAGAGAGAGAGAGAGAGAGAGGGAGAGAGAGAGAGAGAGAGAGAGAGAGAGAGAGAGAGAGAGAGAGAGAGAGAGAGAGAGAGAGAGAGAG